>CAUYSK010051440.1:0-66601 GCA_963575035.1 Avahi laniger | reverse complement strand
CGTGTTGTAGCACGTGTCAGAATTTCCTTCCTTTTTAAGGTTAGTAGAATTCCCCTGTATGTGTGTGCTGCATTTTGTTTGTCTATTCATTCATCAATGAATACGTGAGTTGCCCCCTCCTCTTTGCTATTGTGAATAAAGCTATGAACATTGTTGTGTAAATATCTTATAAAGATTCTGCTTTGAATGCTTTTGGGTGTGGACTCAGAAGTGAAATTGCTGGATCATGTGATAATTCTATTTTTAATTTTTTGAGAAACTACCATGCTGTTTTCCATAGTGTCGGTGTACTCCCCTCAGCAGTGCGCAAGAGTTCCAGTTTTTTCACATCCTTGCCAAACTGTTATTTTCTGTTCTTTTGATATAGCCATCTTAATGGTGTGAAGGGGTAGCTTATTGTGGTTTTGATTTGCATTTATTTCCCTAATCTTTTCTTCTGCTTTTTGGCCATTCGTTATACCTTCTTTGGAAAAATGTCTATTGAAGTCTTTTGCCTATTTTTTAATCAAGTTGTTAGGATTTTTGGTGCTAAATTGTCACAGTTTTAAAAAATATATATTCTGGATATTAAACCTGTGTCAGATGCATGATTTGCAAATATTTTCTCTGATTCCATGGGTTGCCTTTTCACTCTGTTGGTATTGTACTTTGATGCAAAAAACTTTTAAATTTTGATGTAGTTTGATTTATTTTTCTTTTTGTTGCCTGTGCCTTTGGTGTCATATCCAAGAAATCATTGCCAAGTCCAATGTCATGAAGCTTTTTCCATATGTGTTTGTAAGATTTTAAGATTTAGCTCTTATGTTTAGGTCTTTGATCCATTTTGAGTTCATTTTTGTATATGATGTAAGGTAAAGGCCTAAGATCACTCTGTTATATGTAGATATATAGTTTTCCCATCACCGTTTTACAGAAAAGACTGTCCGTCCCCCGTCGAATGGTCTTGGCACCATGTATGGGAGGATTTATTTCTGGACTCTCAAAGTAATTCTTGACTCATTGGATTGTGTTGATGGTCACAAACTTGCTTTCTGCTCCTTCAGAACAAAGGCTAGACACTGAGGCTGCCAGCATGTCCTAGAATACTCAGTTCACCTCAGTCAGCTTTGGGGGCATATCAGTTCTTTCTGGATAAAAGACTTATGCTGTGTTTTCCAAGTGAGGGGGTAACACACCTCTGAAAATGCTAGCGGGCCGAGATGGGAGGGAGTGTAACGAGCAAGCCGTCGTAGACACAACGAGTGTTAGAAAATGGCAAACGTGAGGCGTCTTTGAGGTATATAACAGTTTGGGGTTCAAGGAAGCTTTCTTGACCAAACGAGGTCCAATCTGAAAGCAAAAGGACCGCTGGGAGTCAGTTTGGTAGGAGTTGGAGGAAGATGTCTCAGGCAGGGGAACAGTACATTATTCGGTCTTCCCTGGTCCTCTGAATGTGCTTTGATCATGTCAAGAGCCACACAGAATTAGAACGGTATGTTCGCTTATGTCTCCCTCCTTAGACTGGATGTTCCTTGAGGACAGGATTGAGGACAGTCACCTCTGTGTCTTCAGTGCCTAGCGCTGAAGTGCCTGCCCACCGTGAGTTCAGTATGTACTTATTTTATCAGACCAGTGAACTCTGAGCATCCGTCATTGGTTTCTGTCAGTTTTTAAGGAAGATGTCATCATCAAATGAAACATTTTTTCATGTGGAATCTCTGATTTTGTCTTCGTAGCTACCCTGTGAGATAAGCACTGTGATCTAGTTTAGAGATTAAAAATCCAAGGCTCTTAGAAAGTAATTTGTCCAAGGTCACATAGCTAGTGAGTGGAAAAGTCAGGATTTTAACCCAGGTCTGATTGGAATAACAAGTCATGTTCTTGTAATTATTTCATGCTGCTTCATTGTGCACTTTCCTAGATAATTCAGAATTGTGATTAGGGAAACTAGCTTTCACCAGGGGCAGAGATCCCATTCTAGGGGCTTGTGTTATAGTAATAGCTTTTAATGAGCACTTAGTATATACCAGGCTATTCTAAGCACATTCTGTGTCTTTTCTCACAAAATTCTCACAACAATCCTATAAGGTAGGAGCTGTAATTATGACCACTTTACAGATGAGAAAAGGAGAGGCACAAAGAGCCAGGATCTGACGAGGCAGACTGGCTGGGCGGGCGTCACACTGCGCTGGGCTTCTGCTCCCGAATCCTCTCCCGGCTGCTAGGAAGTAGTTATTACTATCTCTATTTTGAAGAGGAGGGAACTGGGTCAGAGGGGTGACATTTACTGACTTTGCTCTTGCCTTTAAATCATTTATATTATTTGGAATCATCTCTTCTTTCTCCTGAAAGTCTCTCAGCTGCCTCCAAATAATCAGAAAAATCACTTCTAATGGGGCAGAATCTAAGAAATTCTGTCTCCCAAGCAGAAATTGAGGCATTTAACCCATCAGGCCTTCCCCGTGGTCTTGGCTGTTTGATGTTCTTTCTGTCTGGGGAGGGCCGATTAAGAGCCCTGCACAGAGAGAAGCTTCAGAGCTCCTCAGCTCTGAAAGGGTTCCTTGACCCCAGGCACCCGAGCGGCTGGGTCAGACATGGTGACCGTGATTTATAGATCAATAAACAGGGCCTTTCCAAACCACGTTTCCCCTCCTTCAAGGGAGCGAGCAATCAACTTTCTGAGTGTAAAGCCTACTTTTCATAAAATATTTTTGTTTGTTATTGAGAAAAGCCTTAGTATTTGGGGTGGGGGCGAGAAGCAGGACTAGCATGCAGAAATCAGACAACAAAGTAAAATAACCACACATTCGGACTTGGGAGGTTGTGTCCAGTCGAACACTATCAGTTCATGTCTGCTCTGTTCCCCTACGGACCGTGTTTGCAGACAGTGACTGCTGGCTCACGTATTCTCCTAGGAAGAAAAATGACACACGTGGGAAATGAGATCCCCCCCCTTCCACCTCCTCCCCGCCCCCACCCACCGCTACCTCCCCCGCCACCCTCGCTGCCCCAGAACACCAAACTGTTTTGGGCTACATGATGCAATGTGTGATGATTTTTTTTTTTTTCTGGGCAGAGGAGCAGCAGTTGTTTCTTTCTCAGCTAATGTTTGTTCCAAGACCTCACAAGGCGTGAGGAGAGTAAGTTCCTGAGTAGAGGAAGCATGTGCGTGTCTGCGTCTACAGATACACAAATCCCCGAACTCGGTGGGAGTGGGGTGGAGACTAGAGGGAAAAATCAGAAGAAAGTCATTCGCGCTGCAGGGAAATTAGAGACCAAGACCTCTGCTCACTCGTTCTCTCTCTCTCTCTCTCTTTCTTCTTTCCCCATTCCCTGTGGCTATAGAGAACCCGATAGGCTTTAAATAAGTTCAATTTCCTTTAGCTTGAAAAAAACACTAAGGCATTCTTTTAAAGATCTAGGTCACTGATTACGGAAGTTGGGATATGGAAGGTTCTTAGGACATGTTATTGTAATAAATTCTAGTCTGACTTATTGGCTTGTTAAATTATAAATTCTATTAAGGCATATTTTCCCTCAGTTTCAACTCCAGCGAGTTTTCCCTATGTAAAATACTCAGATTACACACAAGTGACTACTAAAGTGGAGACGGCAGGGAGGAGGGTAGATAAGAGTCAGGCATCACATCCAGAAAATTCCTAAAGCCATGAACCTTAGGGGTGCACAGCTAGGCTTCTCAAGAAGGTTATACATCACGTCCAGGACTTTACATTAAAATGACTTTTTACTCGAGTCATTTGTTGGTCTATTACCGCTTCACATATCAGATTGCATTTCGTCTTGTGTTAAATCGAGGTAACCGGGCATGTAAACATAGGCTCCCCCAACGTCACTTCAACGCTCGGCAAGAGTGGAGCGTCCTGTGGCATTTGGCCTCACGCTCCTCCACGAGGCCTGCAGGATCACGACCTTTCGCTGAAAGTATTTGTCATCGATTGACTCCCAGATTCTCCCACAAAGACGGGCAATTGGCAAATAAAGGCCAAATCATGTGCTAAATGCTGATTTTTTCTCTTTAGGGTTCAACTCGTTCTTCTTCAACTGCAGTCCTAAAAGGATCGGAAATTGTGTGATTCCTGTTGCTAATCCTGCAATCGTTGCAGGCAGAAAAAAGAGAAGAGAGACCCGGAACTGATGACAAAGGAGCAGAGGAAGCCATGTGCGTGAAAAGCCATGTCCTCATGCCTTGAGGCCAGCTGGACCCTCCGCTATGAAGATTTGCTCCGTTTCCAAGCAGTGTGTCCGTTTATGGGGAGCTGGGGTTATGAGCACTGCTGGTTAATGACCAGGACTTCACTGGGAGGAAGCCGAGCCTCCATGTAATTCACTCTGTTTAGTGCATGAAGGAACCGTCGGGTTTCGTGTCGCTGTGACAGGAATGGCTACGGTGTTGGGGGGAGCCTTGCCCACCACAGCCAGGACCACGTGTATCACATCCATTACGACCCTAATGCTCTTCCCTGGTCCCCCTGTGTTTCCAAAGGCTCAATGCTCCTGTGAGTAAATGATTTCTTTCCACTACTGCTCAAAGTGCCAGAAGGCAAGAGAAATTTAAACAGACCTAAGATCAACACTGTGCGTTTACTTGGCCTCTCCATCTAGCAACACTGCCATAAATTTCTTCGGCTTCTTAGTTGGGAATTTAAAAGGCCTATAGTCTTGGCAAGGTTTATGTAACAATGTTTCTTCTATATGGATTATAAACTTGCAAAATCCCGAGCAATGGTGGGGTATCATATTTGGTCAGTGGGTCAACCTGAGAAGCCAATAGAAAAACTCAACACCGTGTCCAGCCAAACACTTTTTCTGGGTTTGGCCTGCTGGGTGGAGACAGCTTGGTCCGCTCCGTTTCTGACAAGGTCAGGAGCCAGGTCCCGCGGAGTGCGGTGGGCCTGATTTTTAAGTTTCCCTTTGGAGCTTTGTTGTATCAGAGGCCTGTCTTCTGTGGCCCTTGCAGAGTCAGGGGCCCTACGCACTGCGTAGCTGGCAGAGGCCTTGAGGAATCTCTTTCGGGCTATTACAAGCTCAGTTTCGTGAGGCTTTCTCAGACAGCCACCCCTCGGTGTGCAGGAATCTCAGAGAGCAGGAATCAGCGCATTTGCGCTGAGTTTGGCCCTGGGAGGCCTGGGGTTCATCAACCAGGCGAGCGTGCTTGGTTCTATCAAAGGAGCCTTTGTGATAAGAAGGTGCCCCTCCTCCCCTGCCTGACCACACTTTCCTCTTCAGAATGACCCGCTGTTGAAGTTATATGTGCCTCTTTCCCAGGTGTGTGGCAGTTGGCACAGAACACTCTTGCACAGGACTGGTGGGTGGATCTTTGCAGCGGCTTAGCTTCAGTGAGAGCCCCAAAGTCCCTCGCGAAAGCCAAAGAGCATCTCCTTAATGAAAGCTGGCGTCCCCCATAGGAAGCTTCCCCCTCAAAACAAGTGTCAAGTTTTCTGCCTCTCATGGGGTCACTCAGTCAAACAGTGGGACTCAGCAGTGAATGTGACTCTTCATACGCAGACAGCTATGTGTTAGGGACTGAAGACTGAACGTGGTGTGAAGACTGGCCAGCAATTGATTAGCCCCAATATTGGGGTATTGGGGCGATGCATGCATGCACAGAAAACCTATCTTTTCCTGCTGCCAGGGAAAGTACAAGACTATGTGACTTTACTCTGACTCTAGAGACACATTTGAGTTTTACTCTTAGAAGGAAAAATTGTGAAGATTGCTCTCATAGCTCTAATTCATCACCCAGGATGGGCTAAAAGAGAAGTTTCCATCCAGCACTAAGAGGAGAGAAGCCTATGAGGTTCTTCAGCTGATGAGAAGAGGGAGGCTAACTCTTCGTTTTACCAAGGCTTATCTTATTATTAGAAGCAAACTAAAATATAAAGATAGGAAAATAATAAAGAAGACCAATTAGAAGACATTAATTTATAGTATTTAGCCGAATAAGACATGTCAGGGGAGAAATGACAGACACTGAAGTAATATACCGTCACACAGGTGTTTCTAGTTTGTTCTCTCGTAATTCAAGGCCCAGACGGGACTCAATTAAGTCAAAGCCTTCCAATGAAAATTGATTCAAGGGTATACTCTTTAAGTATATGAATAATTGACCTATGATACTTACTGCCTGGGAGTATTATTTAGATCAAGTGAAGTAGAAAACAATTAATGATTAGGATGGCAGTTTAGATCAGCAATTTTTAAACTTTTTTTTAAGTGGAATTTTAAAAAAATGAAATATTAAGCAAAATCAGAATGTATAAAAGTGGAAATTTTTTTTGAGGGGGAGGAACATTGTCTTCTCTTTGCCCTTTGAAGCACCTATGGCTTCATAGAACAGAGTGCGGAAATTTGTGTTTTAGGTAATTATTTAAAAAGCACTGTAAAAGCATTAGACCAGGTATTCTCAATAAACTGGTTCCAAAGGAGCCATAGCTGATGAAGCTTATGGTCTCAGCATTCCTGGAGATAGGGCTTCTAGGCTTGATTTTTCCATGAATGACGATGTCAGGAACAGAATTAATGCTACTGGCTGCCATTATTTTCCAAGGCCGCCCTTGTAACATAGAAGTGACTCTACACAACAACATCCCAAAGGTACGATGAACGTGGAGTGCCCATTCTCTCAGGGACTCTCCTGTGCTGGGATACCTGTTACAATCACTCTCTAATTCCTGAGTCTGCTGGTGTTTAGAGGTAACCAGTCTAAGAGGTATCAGAAAAACAAATTTTGTCACAATTTTGCCTATTCAAAATATCTATAATAATTTCGTATCATTGAACTTATAGATTTATTCTCAGCAAAAATTCATTTGAGTCTCCAGAGACTGTTAGCAAAAGCAAAATAAGACATTTAAGATTATTTTCTGACTGCCTGCTTGCCCCTTCCCGAGGATTGCATGCTGATCCTCATAATTTGGGATGTGATTAAAATGGATTGGTTTTCAAATCAGATACCTTTGCCCCATGTCAGGCCTTGGTTGTACATGTGATGCATGACTCACCTTACCTTCTGTTTCACGTGTGAAGCCAGTGCCTCTTGAAGCCAAGTTCCTACAGATTTTGAAAGTACAGTATTAGTCCTGGAATTGGGTCATTTGTAAGTGAAATGAATAGATTAGCAAAGGAGGTACAAATTTTACCCAAAGGTCTGTACACATACTATGGACATTCACTTCCAAATCAATTTGGAATCGAATTTGTTTTAGGTATCAATCTCCAAAGGTAGGTAAACATGGATCAAATGACTCTGCCTTAGAGAGTTGAATGATCTTTCATATTTAATATTTTGTTCAAGGCTGGGCATGGTTGCTCATGCCTGTAATCCTAGCACTCTGGGAGGCCAAGGCGGGAGGATCACTTGAGATCAGAAGTTCGAGACCAGCCTGAGCAAGAGCTAGAACCTGTCTCTACTAAAAATAGAAAAAAATTAGCTGGACAACTAAAATTATATAGAAAAATTAGCTGGGAATGGTGGCACATGCCTGTAGTCCCAGCTACTTGGGAGGCTGAGGTAGGAGGATCGCCTGAGTGCAGGAGTTTGAGGTTGCTGTGAACTAGGCTTATGCCACGGCACTCTAGCCCAGGAAACAGAGCAAGACTCTGTCTCAAAATAAAATAAAATAAAATAAAATTCTGTTCCACTTAATGAGAAGTGATTATTTAGACATGTAGTGAAGTCCCATTTTATGTGAAGACTTGATTCCAATGTCAGTATTTAAGGCAAGAAATGTGTGTAATCCAATCATCCTTGAAAACCCCTTGTAATGCATATAAAGTATAATAGTATGTATGTATGAAAGTTTAATTATATGGTCAAAAATATATAATAAAGATTACATATGCAAGAAACAATTTATAATATTTCTAATTGCACGCAAAGACATAGATTCTGTCCGATGATATGTGGCTGTCTGTTGTATGTTAAATGTACGCCCCTACGGCCTCTTCTCCTGGACACGTGCCTGTGCGGGCCTCACAGGCGCTGGGGCCGATGCTGACCAATTCCTCCATGTTCACATACCTTCACCCACAGAGTTTGTTTACCCATCACCCAGTTCTGGTTTTTATGGTCCCATTTCTTTGCAGTATCTTGTAGCTTCTTGGCCTCTGATTGACTTTCCTTGAGAGGACGCACCAGAGGATTGACATTTTTTATTTACTTAGTTGTCATCTATTTAATACATTCTCCTGTTATGAAGGACTAGTTTTATAGAGAGTCAGAAATCAGCCTTGTAAAATAAAGACGAACACTTTGTTTGGACCAAATGCAGGTAGGTTAATACCAATTTCTACTTGTTTCTTTCTGACATTTTTGGTGAAGGGGGGGTGGGAGGCATCTTGCCTTCCACACTTACTGGATTTAGATGTGGTTAAAATCATAATGCGAAAAATAGTCAGACTAACAACCATTCCTAATATTCCAGTTAAAGAGAATTACAGTGGTCCTCCCTTACCCGTGGTTTCGCTTTCCACAGCTTCAGTTACCCATGGTTAACCGCAGCCCAAAAATATTAAATGGAAAATTCCAGAAATAAACAATTCGTAAGTTTTAAATTATATTTCAGAGGCACAGTGACAAAAGAAATTCTATGGGGATTCATCGCCTCTCAGTACCCACGATGGAAAATAGGCCCAGTTTCTCTCCATCTGGTTACCCTTCCCGCATCCTGGACAAAGCATCTGCCCCATCTTAGGGCCACTCGTGACTCAGCCATCTCTTCTTCCCCTTAACCAGCTCTAAGGGTCATTATTTTGGGTATGGGTGAAGGATGGAACCCCAGGAAGACTGGTTTGGTCTGATTCCCACCACTTCTTCTGTCACACTCCAGGATAAGCAGCTTTTGAATTTAAAAACTCATGATGTGTCCCTTTGTTCACCCATCCCCTCTGAAACTGCCCTCCAGTGGAGGCCAGACATCTAACAGTCCAAATGGGAGACGCTCACAGGGTCATAAGGCTAAAAAAATGCAAAAGAAAAAACCTCACATAACTAATATATCAAATTATTATCCCACCGCACTAAGAAGTATGTAGAGATTTGATACATGGCTATTAAATAGAAAACATATATGATCATATAACTTTAGCTCCCTTCTCTAAAAGCCGAAGACAAATGGTCCATCAAAAGGTCTATAAAGTTACAGCTGAAACAGTCTTGCAAATCATATGTGCCCAAGGAACCATTAAAACATGCATCATTTTAAAGGGCAGTGTAGACCAGGAACCCTCAGATGTGAATTTCACATTTGGTGAAACCTCAGTATTAGAAGTTGAAAAGTGGGTAATTCCAAATGTTCGAACTTCAGTGGTAGCTGTGTTTAAAAATTGGTAGTAGCTTGTCAACCATTACAGTGTATTTTTGATGTTCTCTTTCCCAACACTTAGAGATGAAATTTAAAATATATAGATCACTAAATGAAAACACAGAATGTCATCTTTGAGGTACACAGATTGACGCAAAATTGACTCAAATAAATGCAGTGTGTGGCTATCTTCCAGCAAGTGCTTTCAGTGCTAAAGAGTTCCATACAATAGATTTCCATTTTCGAAATCACATCAATTTTTACTTAGAGCATTTCTGAAAAAAGGTACAGCCACTTCTAATCAGCCGCTTGGCTATAATTTAAGATTCTCTTTCCATTAAGTTGTAAAAGTTTGACCAACGTGTGGCAGGATCTCATTGCTTCAGTGTCTTCATCTGGAAATCTCTGTTTCCACTGTTGCCAAGGATTGTGCCATCAGTTGCTGTGGGATGAAGAAAAAAAAAATCACCCAGAACTTTTCCTGGAGTTTGGAGTCACATCATTTGGAAGCAGGAGATAGGTCTTGGGCCAAGCTCCCTTCCACGACTACGTGTTTGGAAGAGGAAGCTTCTCTGTGGCTGGAGAATTGATTAATTGCTTGATATTTATTGAGAAGCCATGGTGGGTTTGGTTCTCAATACATATGAACACATCAATGGTTTTCTTTCTCTACCAGAAACATGATTGAAGATGCTGCCTTAAGTACTTTCCAAAACAGTTCTACCTGGAGTCATTCCTGTATCCTTTCAGGATGGGTATAAACAAAAAAATTAAGTAAATCTGGCTTTATCAGAAGTTTCTTGACCTTCACCTACGGACCCCAAGTACTTCCCAGCATTGAGTCTAACCTCTGACTAGAATTCGAATTGCCCTTTGTTGCTAGTGAAGTCTGTGGGATCAAAGCCCCCCCTGACCTCCATGGCAACTGTTGTTATATTTCAGAGCAAAGGTCATCTGGAATTGGGAGGAATCCTATAATTTCTATCACCAGCAGGAATAAAAGCCCTGGGCTTGGCAAACCTAATTTAGTCTGTGCTTCCAAAATGACTGCCTAGGAGGATTGCTCTCCTCTGGGCTAGATGATTTCATTAATTGGTGTCTAACTCATAAGTCTGAGTTATTTATTGTAAAACCAAATAGGGACCATATGACTTTGAAGATTTGATCAGACCAGGCTGTGTGGGCCAGATACTGAGTAGATCAAGCCTCCCAGCATTAATCTGTCACAGTTCATTTTTCACTTGCTAAATCAGCTTTATGCAAATCTTCCCCAGAGGGACTCACCTATCCAAGAACCCCTCTCCCTCACCTCCAACATCTGTGGATGCTTTTGAGATATAGACACATAAACTTAAGTCTATAGATGTGCACTTAGACTTTTAGAGTGGGAAGAAATAATGGCAGTCACCTTGTTTAAGCCCCAGTTTAACATATGGCAAAACTGAGGTAAAATGACTTGTCCAAGATCACAGAGCCAAAACGACACCAAGAGGAGAAAATCATTATTACATGTTATGCATAAGCAGGTCTAGAAAGAGCCCACCATTTTACCCAACCTATGGAAAACATCCTTCATTCCCAGAAACTTGTCACATTTCCCCTTCTAATTCATCTTTTTTTAACAGATTATAAAAGCAAAACATAATGCAAACAAACATTCTGACAAGCAAAAAATAATATATATTTTGAAATATTTCAACTATTTCTACTCAGAAATAACTGCTGTTGATTTTTTGATGCATATAATTTCACTCTTTTTAACTTAGACATAGAAGGCATATGACTTTTTATAAAACTTTGATTATGTTAAACTGATAAAAAGTTATAGAACTAATAGTGAGACTTCATTCAACAAACAGATTAAGATTTTGTGCTGGTTATATAGGGAACTACAGGGCTGTTTAAGACATAGCCCTTCCCTTGATATATGTAAACATGGAGTTCTTATTTGGGTCCTGATTCTTTTATAGGAAGCCTTGGTCTCTGGATTTAGGAATAGTACCTTTCTAACACAAATCTTATCTGGTAGATATCTACTGTCCTGCTGCAATGACTTCTGACATCAACTACCTGGAATCAGACTTCGTAGGATGAAGGCACAGTCCTCCACAAGACTGCCCTCGCATTAGAAGACATAAGCTGCAAGCTTGGGGTCACTAGACCACCTGCATGTATGTCCAACTGGCTACAACTCTGAGGATTCCCACTACCATTTCTGGTTTGATAATTTGCCAGAATGACTCACAGAACACAGGAAAGTGCTATACTTATGATTACAGTTTTATATAGCAAAAGGATATAAATCAGAACCAGACCAAAAGAAGACATGCACAAGGAGAGGTCTGTGGGGGTTCCTAAATGCAAAGCTACTGTGTCCTCAGTGATGTGTCACCCTCCCAGCACATCGGTATGTGACAATATGCAGAATAATGCCACCAGGAAAGTATGCCCAAGCTTTAATGTCCAGAGTTTTTATTAGGGTCTCATTATATAGGCACAATTGATTGAATCATTGTCCACATGGCTGAATCTCCAATCTCCTCCCATAGACTGGTCTGATATCGTGTGGCTCCAAGTCCCAACCCTCTCATTATATGTTTAGTCTTTCTGGCACGACCAGCCCCATCCTCAGTCATCTCATTGGCATGAACTCAGATGTGATCTGAGGGGTCCACCATGATTAACAAAGACACTCCTGTCAGTGGGGAAATTCAAAAGGTTTAAGAGTCTACATCCCAGGAAGCCGGGACAAAGGTCAGACAAATTCCTTATTGCACAGGACCTGCATAGGTACCATCCCTTCCTTTTACCATGTCATCACCTCCAAAGTGTAGTTTTAACATTGGGTAAAGATATAAGTTTAACCGACAGAACACATGTGTGGATATAGATAGACATTACATCTTTGGTTTACATGGGAAGTCAGAGATCTTGAACTTTGTCGATTAGCGTCATTCACCATTTCTGGGGAAAGAGTCTTCCTATTAAGGGTTCTCATTTAAGGCCTCTGATGCTAGTGTTTGGGTAGCCAAGCTGCCAATTTTTCAGGTTGCCTGGAATGTCTAAAGCCTTGCTGTTGGACTTATCTAAGATCTGTACTTGTCTCTTGCTCACTGATGACCTTGATCAATTTCTTAAAATGGCCACTAGGCAAGCCCTTACTCCACGCATATGGTGAGGAGAAAACTCTCTCAAGCTTTGTTCCTGAGCTGCTGCTAGCTGCTATTTTTCTTCTTCTTCCTC
Source organism: Avahi laniger (assembly GCA_963575035.1). NCBI lineage: Eukaryota > Metazoa > Chordata > Mammalia > Primates > Indriidae > Avahi > Avahi laniger. The sequence goes on along the minus strand of CAUYSK010051440.1, from coordinate 54,056 downwards.
TTTCCAGGTAAGCTGAGTATCTCCCCTTCTTTCAAAATACTAAGAGGGAAAAAGTGTATATGTTTTAGGAAAGTGTGGTGCAGAGTGGATGATGGAGTGGGGTGGAAACATGGGAGGCACCAAGAAACACAAACTCCTATCTCTGCAATCAAAGACTTTCTATTCTTTTTGTCTGGAAGTCCCTCTAGTGATGCCAGAATTCTCTTAGGTTACAGGTGGAACACACAGTAGAAAATGACAAGCATCTCTGAAGAGACATACAGTGCCTCATGGCTAGAGAGAGGAAGGATTGTCTCCATTTGGAAGTAACATATGAGCTGGGGCTGAAGGACGATTATATTTTGGAAATGTGAAAGTAGAAAGAGAAAAGATCACACTAGCTAAGACCCGGACAGGAGGATTAGGTGAACAAAGAGTTGACCAGTGTTGAGATTTTGAGCTCATTAAAAGGAATCATGGAAGATAAGTCCTAAAAGTTTCTAAATTTCAGGGTCTGTGGAAGGCCAGGATAACAGGGAGCCAGTGATCTGGGTTCTATTTATTCTGAAACTTTTTTTTTTGCTTTTTCTTTCCACTTTTGAGGATCATGGGCACAACCCTGTTCCTTCTTCATTCACTGAGCAGGAACATATGCAAACTATCATAGGCAGATGGGTGTTTATCCAATGATCTCAAAGCTCTTTAGGAAAGAAAGCACGATTAGATCATGCGCTGCCTCTGAAACCATGCTTTGGGTCTGTATCTGGGTTTTCTTTATTTGTGTATGAGAAAAAGTTGTATAAAATAGGGCACTGATAACATTTGGCCATGCCCAAATACTGACTGACCCATGAAAAACAAGGTTTCGCAGACTTAACTCAAAATGCCTCTCGTGTCTCTGCAGAGAAAAAGTGGCCAACTTAATTCTGTTTTGATTTTTCCTGATGTGTGAGCTGATCTGTGGGCTGGATTTCCAGAGCCACAATTGTGCCAAACTCCATTAGTGTTCAAGGCATACTCATGCCCAAATATGGATCTCTCGTGTTTTGTGTGGACCATGTGCCTGGGTCCAACCGTCCAATCCAGGGCAGACTCCTCGCCAGGGCTCTAACAGACACAACATAGACTAGCATTATGTGATGTATAAACAATTTTGCCTAAAATGACAGCATGTGAATAGCTCAGCTGGTAGATTTGTGAGCAGGAAATATGATGTAGCCTGCGAATGGCTGCTCCTAAAATCACAATCTAATTGTTTCCTGCCAGCTCTAATCTCAGCCTCTAAAGCAAGGACAAGGAGGTGCTTCACTCCTCTTTGGAGTTTCTAAATTCCACTGTTTTGTACAGAAAGACATACAAAGAATAGTGTGATAAAAAAGAGAATAGAAACTAAAGAAGTTGTAGAGAAGGAAAGGAAGGAGAGAGGAAGGAAGGGAGGGAGGGAGGAAGGGAAGTAGTCAAAGGAGAGATAGAGACTCAGAAGGAAATAGAATCGTAGAAGGAGGGAGATGGAGGAGACTGGAAGGGGAGTAAGAAAGGACATAGGCAGGAGCAAGAATGAAGAAAACTGCTAAGGACAAGGGCCACCACTTAGGAGAGTCACATGGGGCCCCCCACCTGGTTTACACAGCATCCGTTATCTAGTGTCTATTTCAGGGGAAACTTTGGAGAGCCTACTTTTTCCATGGCATTGAGAAGGGCTGGATGGATCGTCTTCCTACCATTCTCTAGGGTGGTGATGCTTAAATAATGCTAATCCAGTGGAATATCTGCCAATGTTGATTTAAGAGGATCAACACCCAACACTAGGCTAAAGTCTGCGTATTTATATTAGGTTTGAATACAGAGCTTCTAGAACTGTAATCTGCATATCCACTCACGATGCTGCTCGTCTGGGTATAGCTCAGCTCTACAACACCCAAGAAAATGTGTCAGAGACAGTTTAATATCTATGTCTTGTTAACGTGCACATGTGCTTTTTTTGTATCGTTTCTTCTTTCCTTTTGTGTGTCTCCTCCTGGAAGAAGCCATGGGTCCCCAAAAATTGTCTCACATGTAGTAGCTGCCTGACAAATACTGTTGAATGAGTAAAGTTTTTGTCTCATGTAGAGTTTTGTATCTGCCCACTAAGGTCCACATTCATTTGGTTATTCATTTTAACAAACATTATTGAGCACTTCTTTTGTGCCAGGCAATGTTCATAGAAGGGGAAAAAGATCTCTGCTTTTATAGACTCACAGTTTAGTGAGCTTGGGCTCAAAGTTTCTAATTGGTTACTTCTTTCTGCTTCCATTATTTTTTATATAGATTCTTTTACTATATAGAGAACCTCTCAAAATAATTCTATCTCATGTTTAAAATCTTTTAAAGATTACTCTAAATTTTGCCATGCTGGTGGGCGGTTATGAGGATTAATTCAGTTCTTACATACAGTATGTGCTTGGTAATTACTAGTTCTCTTCCACTTTAGGAGGAAAAATTGGTCATGTTATATTAACATACAGATTCATGTTGTCCAATAGTTAGGGCTGATGATGGGCTCCACTTACAAGTTGTGTGATCTTAACCTGTCTGAAACTTAGTGTCCTCACCTGTGGAGTTGGTATGAGGAAAAGAGTAAATGACATAAGCATGTGCAGTTCTCATCAGAGTGACTCGTCATAGTAAGAATTCAAAGATACTACTCTTCACACTGGAATAATTCTGCTCCAGTATGGGATAGTCCCACACTGGGATATCTAGACTTGGCTAGTCATCTAGATGATGCAAGAAAAATGTCAACAGGCTAGAAGACTAGGCTGAAATTATTAAGAAGAAATTAAACAGGATTGCTTATAAAAATCTACCCTCCAGTTTAAAATAATGACTCAAGTTCCAATTAGGAGTAGGGGCTTGGCAGTGGTGAGAAGGTCTAGAAATGCTGGTTGATTAAAGTCAATGGTTGCTTGATTAAAGGCTTGGCCACTAATATATTAAAAATTGGTGATTTCCTGGACTGCATTCATAGATGATGATTTCAGAGAAGAGAAATAATTTAGGTTACACCTCCCCTAAATTACTACATAAATCACTGTGTTCAGTCTGAAAAAAATGTAGACAGACTAAGAACATCCAAAGGAGGGAGGCCCAGGGGCTACAAGATCTGGAAGCCTGCTCTTCTGGGAAACAGTAAAGCACATGGATTAAAAGCATGGCTTCAGAACCAGATTGACCTGGGCTCTAGCATCAACTTTCCCTCCTACTAGATGAGTCATCCTGAACTGGCTATTTAACTTCTCTAATTTTTCATCTACTAAATAGACATTAAATGAGAGAATGCATTGGATTTATTAAGATAAGACTAATTGCTGGAACAAATAAAACTCTAACTTCTCAGTGACCCGGTGACCCAATGCAATTAAAGTTTATTTCTTTTCCATATCATAGTCCAACATTGGTGTTCTTGTTAGATGGACTTCCATGTGGTTATTCAGGGACCTGGGATCCTTCTATCATATGACTCTACCTGCAGATGAGGAGAGGAACCACCTTCTTCTTAACCTCTTTGGCAGGAAAGTGACATGTATCATTCCCACTTACATTCCATTGGCAAGAATTGGGTCCTGTGGCCATACCTAAGTGCGGGAGATTCTGGGAAGTATAGTCTGTGGGCCTAGGCAAAAAGGAAATGAGTTTCATTGAACACACAGCAATCTCTGTCACAGCCCAGCGTTCGCATTCTGGTCACCAGTTACCCAGTTCCTTCTTCCTCCACACTCCCCTCTGTCCTAAAGGAGACAAGCCCCAAATGCCAGCCAGGATCAGGCTCAAAGTCCAGGACCTCTTGGTGAAATATGATTTTCTCCATCAGGTCTAGAAGAGGCTCCTCATGGTCCTGCTTTCTATGAGAAATTCTATTGTTCTGCACCTTCTGGGAAGTTTTCCTTGTCTCTCCCTTATCCTCTGCGAATACACTTGCACTGGGCCTTGAGTATGCTCTCCTCGCAGGCCGCTCAGCTGCCAGACGGTGTAGTTAAGGGGAGATGGGTTTAAGGTTTAATGGTAAAGAGTTTTTGTTTTCTTGGACCAGGCTTAGGGTTTCTTTGGCAATAGAGTGTTCTAAGAAACTTGGGAGGCTTTTACTTTATTTGCGTTCGTCAGTTCTTTGTGCTAGTGCCACACACAAAGTTCTTTCTTGGATATTGTCCTCAAGCCTTTGTTCCTTTGCCTTCTTGACTCCATCCTTTCTCTCGGTGAAACATCAGCTTTGCTGAGGTCACAGTGTGTGGGCAGATATACCTTTAGTCCGGTTTTCGCTCCAGGACTGCGTTGTTTTGTTCAACCAAGAAGTCTTATTGGGCCATTATCACCAAAGCTTTCTTTGTGTTCTTTGGGATACAAAGCATCTCATGCTCTGTGGAGTTCAGAAGCCATTGACCCTCCCAACATTGTAAGATCCTTGATCCCTGGACTTTCTCTGCTTGAAATTTGGCCAATTCTTTTCTGAGCTCATCTCTTTCTTGTAATACCTTGCTAAAACCAGCCAATAGCCAACATGCCCCACCGCTTTGGCCCTTTCTATTACTTCCAGAGCTTCTAGAACTGGCTGCTAAGCCATTGCCACACATTTTAGGTTTTTGTAATGGCAGCGTCTGATTCCACTACCCATTTCTGTATTAGTTAAGGCAACACGGGTTGCTGTAACAGAAAAACTTTAAATTCTCAGTGGCTTAACACGGAAAGTTTATTTCTTATTCACACGGGAGTCTAATGCAGATGTAATAGTGTGGTGGCCTTCTGTGTAGGGGGCGCAGATCCCACCCCGTTTTTTGCCTCCACCCACCTCTTCGTCCTCCGAGTCCTCTCCATTTAGCCGGCAGATGGCGAAGCCATCCTATCACAGTGGGGAAGACACTCCTACTTTCTAACTGCTTCCGCTCCCATTCTGTGGCCAGAACCCAGTCATATGATGTAGTCTAACTGTGTCCAGGAGACAGAGGACACGGGTTTTGATGAACTCGTAGCAGCCCCAGACACATGTGAGTAAAATGCTTTGCTCACAACGCTCAGTAAATATCAGTTGCTGTTCTTATTACTGCATGTCCCTCGAAGATCACAGATGAAGGAAACGATGCATAGTTTTACTCAGAGAGAAAACATGATGATAGCTTCTAAATGTAATGTAAAAGAGGAACTGGACGTATTCTGTGTAGCTCCAGGGACAAAACTGGGAGCAGCGGGTGAACGACCAGTTTTTCATTGAAGGTAAGAACTTTCTTATAGTTAGGAATGAATCTCAAATACTGCTTTAAAGCCAGCGCATGCTGGGGCGCTGGAGAGCAAAGCACAGGCTGCTGCCACGTGTCTTAGAGGGAGACTCCTGGCCTGGGGACCACTTCCAGCCACAGGACACCTTAGGCCTCTTTCAGCTTCAATTTTCACTTTCTGTGTGAGACAGTGAACGGAAAGGACTTCGATTGGTGACGTCTCCAGCAACGTGTTGAACTCCGAGACTGTCTACGCTTAGCTAACAAGTATGGTTTCTGCTTTCGGGAGCATTTGCTAACCGTGTGTTCATATGCTATGCCAGCAAAATCCCCAGGTGGGCCTCTCCAGACCGCACTGCCCAGTTAGTCGCTGCAGGAAAGGACTCACGTGTCATGCTGCCACCCACCATGGTCCTGAAATACTCCGTCTCACTCACTGCCACACGTGACCCATCTCCCAGTACTTGCTCTTCTATCTTCTCAACATTTTGCAAATCCAGCCACTTCTTTCCGTTCTCGCTTCTGTCTCCCTCGTAGAGGCCGCTTTTGTTTTTCGCCTGCGTCCCCTCATGCTTCTCTCCGATCCATTTTTCACGCGGGAGCCACAGTAAGGCTTTCAGTGTGCGTCAGTGACGCGAATCACAGCCCACCACTGCAGCAGTGCCGGAAACAGCGCAGCTCTTCACTTCTCTGTGTCGCCTCTCCGTCTATTTGAAGCCCCATCCCCCCAGGGCTGATAGAAGCTTTAGCCCCAGGTATTCCCGAGGTTTCCCCGGCTCCCTGGCGTTGTGTTTAAGCTTCCGGGGTCTCATGTGGTCAGACTTTGGGGGTTGGCTGGGGAGGCCTGCGGGCGTCATTGCCTCATCTGTGTGTCTGTCTCAGGAGTGCTCCAGGGTCTGGGATCCCCTGGGCCCCTGCTGAGAGGTGGTCCCCATAGCCCCGCTGTTCTAGGACCCACAGACCACCCTCCCCTCCTGCTCAGCTCCAAAAGAGCCTATCTTTCTAATTGGGAGGGCAGCCCCTATCTCCGCCCTTCTGCTCCCCGCAACCCTTTCTACTTCCTTTACAAATCTCCAAGTTCCCCTAAGTGCATAGGCTTTTGCAAATATTAATAAAAGCCAGAAATTCTTACGCGGTGTATCTCCTCACTGCCCTGCCACACACCTCCCCTAAATAACGGCGAGCACAGTCAGGTACCCACTGAGAAGGGAAAAGATAAAGACGAAAAGGCAGAGGGGAGAAAACACCCAAACTGTTGCAAAATCCTCGCAGGCCTCAGGCGCGAATCCGCTTGTGCCACTCTCCCGCTTGCTTCCTGTTGCCCTTGGGATCAAGTTCCAATGTCTCTCCTGGTCTGGGGGCCTCTGCATGACGTCATCCCTGCCTGTCTCTGCAGCGCCCCTCCCCTCACCCTGCTCCAGCCACTCTGGGCGGTGTCGGGGTCTTCACATGCGTTGGTTCTGGGCCTGGAATGCTCCCGCGCCCCTCTCCCCGCCTGGCTGGCTGCCGTGCCAGCTCCGGATCTGACACCCTGTTCTGTGATCGCACGCAGCACTGGTGCCTCTCCTTCCCCGCCTTCGTGCTCAAAACCACCTGCAGTGTGCTGCTCAGTGTCTGTGAGTCCCACAGGGTGGTGACGGTGTCTGTCTCATTCACCACTCTGTTCCCAGGGGTTACCGTGGGCCTGGCTACTCTCTAAGCACTTTCTCTGTGCCTCATGTCCCCTCGGGTGCCACCTCACTAGTGGGTACCTTGGTGCACCCAAGGGCTGGAGAGAGAGTGTGTGAGAGTGAGAGTGTGCGTGTGTGTGTGAGATGTTCTATTCTGGCTTGTCTGTGTCCTCATTTTCCCCTATGGAACTGTAAATAAGGATTTGCATTTAAACCAAGCTCATTTATAAAGCATTCTACAGACGCTGTTGTAGTTATCCTTACTAGAGACTTGCTTTTCATTCAGAATGTTCTCATGTTTATTCTTGGACTTCTTCCTACAAATGTCTCCACATCTTAGTTTCTGTGGGAGCAGAGAGGGGGAGGGGAGGGGTGGGAGACCACATTTTTGAGACACTTGATTCACAGAGACAATGGACCCTAGCAGAGCAAGGCTCTGGGAGCAAAGACACTGAAGCTATACTAATTTTAGGGGATGCATATTTGTTTTTAACACATTGGGAGATTGTTTCAGAGCCTCCAACTATATGCAAAAAAAAAAAAAATGAAAGAGAAGAAACAGGAAATGAAAAAGTCAGCAGAAAGAGGGTCAGACAAAGTTCCAAAGGCCTCCAACATCAATATTTTTTTTTAAGAAGGAGAAAAGCCAGTTTTTTTTTTTTTTATAAATGAAAAGAAAACCCTGTTTTATTAACTGATGATAGCTTTATGACAGTTGTGTGATCTGGTCTATAATTTCTAAGTCATTCTTGAACTTGTCCCTCTGGAATCTCCCTTATAGTTGCTCGGGAACTAAAGCTCCACATCATGCTTTCTATGCTGGAAGTAACATCCAGGGCTCCTGGCACAGTTACATTCACATGGCCACGCGGATGTGAAATGTGTGCACAAGGACGTTCCCAGACCCTGGTGTCACACTCTTCCCGGGAACTATATAACATAATGGTGCAAAAACAAAATAAAATTACTTTGGTCCCGCCACATAAATAAGGTTTTAATATTGCTGAGAGAAGTTATGTCTCTTGCTCTCTCTCTCTCTTTCTCCCTCTCCCTCTCTTCCCCCTTTTTCCTTCAGGTCTTTAATGAGTTCCCCTCTCTACACTAAACACTGGATCAAGCCCTAAATATTTCTAAAACTGAACATGGAAGTCCTGAATTTGAAAAAAAACAGAGCAACACCATCAAGATATGATTTTCCTAAAAAAACAAGGACATTGGAAGAGAGAATCCTCTGAAATTATAGAGTTCAACATTGCAGCCTTGAGATCATTTCCTGTCTTATGGCAGGCAAGGGGGTGCTCCCTATGGCAGGGACAAAATTCTTCTTAAATTAAAGAATTACAAACTTTAAATGTCTTGTAAATAAAGATGACAAATGTACCAGCATTTCACTCTCACTTTTGAAAATTTATCCAATGAAAATTAATCCTACAGATGGAAAAAGCTTTATGCACAAAGAGGCCAATGTAATCTTACTTGACAAAGCAAAACAATCTAATGTCTTTAAATAAATCATTTGCTTAATGCAATGTTATTCAACCACTTAAGATAAAGTTTACAAATAATTAATAAAGGTGTGGGAAATTGTGTTATAACGTAAAACTTTAAATACAGTGTGATCACAAACGTTCACAAACCAATAACCATGAATACAGAAAAGATCAGAGACGAATTGACCGATGTCACAATCGTGTTGCTCTTTGGATGTTTGGATTACAGATGGTTTTCCCCTCTACATTATACGTGTGCAGTGTTTACAATGAAGGGAAAAGAATCTGTATGTTTCAACACAGAATCATCTTAGCCTAATCTAATCCTTTCTTCACCCATCCATGGTAGGTACTTGACTGTTAAATTAGATTAATGATTTTGACTACTCTTCTGCCATAAATTTTCATTTAGTTATAAAGTTAAAGAGTAAAAAGTTAGTAACTTCCTGCTACCCTGGTTAAATAATATCCATTTATTTTTCAAAAGAAGAAAAATCTATTGGTAGTTTAAATCTGGGGTGAGGGATCTAAATTGCATATTCACTGGTGGGGAAATTCCTATCTGGGTTACTTTATTTAACATCTAACTTACAGATTAAAGAAACAAATGCAGCCAGAATAATTACAATGAAGACCTAAAGATTACAAAAATAACACAATGACCCCCCAATGCTGCTTGTTATTAACCAGATAATTTTCAAGTAATTTTTGTACAACTCCTCACTTAATGTCACAAAGTCTTTAGAATTCTTTCCATTTTGTAGGCAGAAAGTTAGCATCAGAGTGTACAAGTCATCAGGCTTCCAGAGGAATTTCATTTATAACAACACTATCCATTTTTTTCTAAATAACATGCACAAATGCAATCCAAACCTATTTTGTTACTACACTATAGAAGCAGAATATATTTGGTTTTAATAAGAGACCACATTAAAAAAAATTGTGAGTTAGATTTATTAAGATGTAGACACATGAGAGAAGGCTGCAAGCTTCCAGGAAAACCAGGGAGAATTTCGAGTAACTCATCCACATGAAGAGTGAGTCCTTTCTAAACTTGGCTGCTCACATGTTAGACATCTCATTTTATGTAGCTAAGATGTTTTCTTTCAAACTTGGCTGGTTTTGTATGTGAAGTTGTGAAATCCTTTGGACGAAGGCATCATTTGCCTTTTGTTTAAGAAAAAAGAGAGAGGTAAGAATAGCTTACTTTCAATAGAAAAATTGATGTATGATTGCATGCTCTCATTTGAAAACACCACAGGCAGAGGAGTTTGGGGAAAAGGAGATGCTTCCTCTTCCAAGACAGTGACCCTTGGTTAAGGCTGTCCTTTTCTATAATAACTGTGGCAATGTGGAGTGGAAGAACAGGCAGGTGCCACCTGAATGTGTGGGCTCAAATTAACAAGAAAAATAAACAGGGCATCATGGGGCAGAGGGAAGTTCAAGAGAGAAAGAAGCGTCCAGCATCAAACTGGACATCTCCAATTCTGAACCGCGCCTTCCTCAGAAATCCTCTGAGCGAGAAATGACCATCTCTACTTCACGGCTTGTGTGCTCCCCAGACTAAAGGCAAGGGACTGGACTGTACGACCCATTGAGGTCTGTCTGACCTCTAAATTTTGTGAGACTTCTTTTCATGGCAATGCCCCTGTGAAACACCTGGCAGACAAAATGTCCCTGGGGGTCCCTTTGTTGACTCCCAGGATGGGAGAAAAGGATCACACGTGTCTAACAATGTGTAGGAATGACTTTTTCTCAGTCATTTGACTGTGACCTATAATGAATGGAAGGGACGGCTGGATTATTTTATATTTCTGAAGGATCCCAAAAGTCTTTGCGCATCTGGCACAGCTGAAGTTTGGGTTACAGCCATTCTTTTACCTTATCACTCTTGTGCTCCTGAAACACAGGAAGTGAGCAGTAGCAGCAGGAAGAAGGAGAACAAGGTTGGCTCCTGGCCCCAAGTGGAACACGTCCCAGCTCTGCTTCCAACCTATAGATCCAAGGATTTTTGAAATAGATGAAATAGGCTCCATGTGGGGAGGAATTATTTGAAAGCCTGATAGATAAATTCATCATTTCCCCGGACTCTTCCAGGACCCATTCAAAAGTTTGGAATGCCTGGCCCTGGTCTTTGCCCATCAAAGTCTCGCCTAACTTTGAGAGCTAATTCAAATGCCCTCCTCTCCTTGCAGACTTCTCTAATCCCCACAAGTCAGAATTAACAATTTTCTCTCCCCTGTGCTCATCTGCATGTCCTGCATTGTGTATTAGGACACGCGTTATGGGCGCTGTGTTATACCTGCTGGCTGCTTCTGTAATCCAGGGTACCCGGGCATGCCTCACCCCGCTTGGGTCACCAATAAGCTTCTGGACAGAAGAAACAACGTGACGTTCACCTTCGTAACCTGCAAGGGGCTCAGTGGATCTTGTGGAAGGGAAGTGAGCAGGCTTGTGGAGGTTCTGGTGCAGGGGCTATTTTAGCACAGGGATTTTCAGTGAATTCTCCCAATGATGGACCTTTTAAGTGAGCTGAGCTTGAGCGTAGAGCCTGGGAAGCCAGAGGGAATGAACCTCTGGCCGAGAGAAAAGCCCAGCCGTCTGGTGTGAATGAAAGCTTTTAGTGCTCTGCCTCACTAGGGCACCTTCAGGTTCTGAAAAATGTCCTGTTTGATATTGCAAGCTCCCGAAGGGCGTGGGCAGCAATTGCTCTACTTATTACATAGCCCGGCACCACATGCATGTGGCTATTTCATAAATATCACATTGCTTAATGATGACCACTCTCCTGGCATGCGCGTGTGGGGTTCTCAGCCTGCCCCAGGGGGCATGTGTCGGCCGCGGCCCTCCAGACACGGCACACGGACTGCTTGGAGTAAGGAATATTTGCTCACTTATCTTTAGGATGCTGCAACCCTGCCCCAGCTTTTGGGGGAAGTGACACGAAAATAGAACTCATGCCTGCTCTCCCTCAAACCCGCTTATGGTCTAACGGAAATCTTAGTTCACAGAAAATTTGAACAGACGCATTCAGGCAGACGGAGTTTTAATAAAATTGCAAAAATCCACGTGATCAATCCCTGTGAGTCTTCAAGCCACCCATATGTGCTGCCTCATTATGATGTAGGAAAGCGGTGGAAGAACTGACCGTGAAAACTCCGGGTGAGTATGTGTTAGTGATCGTTAAGCTTATTTGCAGGAGCAAAAGCATCTGGAAATCAGTGCCTTTTTCTGTGAATTAATTTCTTTCACCAACAAAAAAGCAGGAGTTTCTATGTTTCTACTGAAAGTATAGCCGTAAAACTCTTCAAAGTTCTGTTTTAAAAAGAAAACTCACAGGAAATCAAAAGAATGTTTACTCCTTGTGCTCAGAAAGCCCGTGTCCTCACAGCCATTTGACGATCTGGGAGTGCTGGAAACAAGATTGCTCTCTGTCGGCTCAGCACAGTTAGTCCCCTCCAGAAGAAGCGAAACACGGTTTCCTTTCTTCTCACCCAAACTTCAGGTCGTTCAAGGCCCTTCACAGTGTACGTGTGAGTTTAGGAGTCAGAATCTCTGTAAACGTTTGTTAGGTTGGCTGATAGGAACACAAGAAGAGCTTTTCTAACATACCCACCCATTTCCTGGCGAGAATATGTTCTGTTTTTCGTCCAAAACTACTCTTACGTCCCCTGTGTTCTGTCACTCAGCCTTCCAGCTGAGCTCTGAAAGCCTGCAACGATGCTACACGCTGTGCTAGCTGCTTCATATTTTTGAGCTCATTTTATCTCCGCAATAATCCTTGAGACAGGTGTAGTGGACATTCTTTGTGGCCAATCGACATCTGAACTTTCTTTCTCTTGGAGCGCTTCCCAGGCTGAGGTGCGGGTGGTGGCAGAGACTCTTTGCCTCCCTTTGCAGGAGCAAGAAACTTACTTTCCCAGCCTCCCTTGCAGCTAGAATTCAAACAAGTAACTTAGGCTCAATCGGTCAGACCCGGACCAGAGAGCCAGTGACACAAAGAAATAGGGACAGACTGAAGCCCACTCTGGCCAAGGGATGCACACCCAGGTTCCAACAGCAGAAGTAATTCTAGTTTCAGCAGCCAGTGAGCACTGGAGTCAGCGTGACACTTCCGTGGGACTGGCTGAGGCATGACTTTGGACGTTGCTCCTGGCTGTGCAGCTGGGAAACCTGTGACTACTCAATACCCTTAACACAGCCTTTCCCTGCTTACATTAGCCAGAGTTGATGCCAATTGCTGGAACTAAGAATCTTAACTGAGATACAGGTACTGTTATTAACCCGCTCACAGATGTAAATACTGAGGCTAGAGATGTTAAGTAACTTGCCTAAGGTCCAACGGTTAACAAGAGACAGACCTTGGATTCAAACACAAATTTGCCTAACTGCAGAGCCCTTGACCTTCATGTCCACCTCAGAGCATCCCTGGGATCTTATTTATTACCGCAGAACCCCTTAGGCCTCACAGTATTGCCAAAAGGTACGAGATACTAGGACAAATGCACTCTGAACATTACATTTTGGAGCAAACAAATTAACATTTTCTAAGCCCTTAATGTATTTGATCTATTTAAACTCCTGTGAGTACCTTGAATGTAGGCATTATTATTACTATTTTACAGCTAAGGAAACCAAGACTAAATAACCGAGGTTCTTTCTTTCCCAGGGCCACACCCAGTTCCAGGCAATTCCAAGCCTGAGTACTTTCCTCTCCTGTTGTCTTCCACAAATCCTAGGTCCATACTGGCCTATAAATCATGACCCTTTTATCTATCTGCTTGATCTCACACAATAACGTGGGAAATAGGGTGTAATTATTGAAGGTCTTGGGCTAGAGACAGTTTCTTTTGGCCCAATTTAATATTGTAAACCCATAATTTAAGCAGTTTGATAGGATTGTCCCATTTTCCAAGTGGAAAGATTTTCTACTGTCCAACAAAAGTTTATTTTCTGTGGCCAGTGTGGGATAAGATTCCCACTACATGCGTTTTTCCCCATGTGAAAGCCAGTTGTTCAGCACCATTAATGAGTAATGCATCCTTTCCCACTAGCTTAAAATGCCACCCTGGCCATACACCAAGTTCCCATTTAAGTTACACACCTGTCCCTGGATATTAAATTTTGTGCTCCAAATGTTGACATCTATATTTTCATTGATGCTCAATTCTAAATATTTCCTAACTTCCATTTTATTTGTTCTTTATTTAGGAGTACGTTTTTAAATTTTCCAAATGTATTCACAATTTGTTTAAATTTACTATTGAGATTTCTAAACATCAGAATTTGTTATTTGATTTTGATGTCTGGTTGTATTACATCGAGGTACGAGAGTGTAGTCTGTGTGATACGGTACTGTTCTGTTCTTTGCAGGCATCGTTAGCAACATGTGGCTACTGAGCACTTGAAATGGGGCTGTGCAAATTGAGATATGTTATAGTCTAAGACAGTTAGGAAAAGAAATCATATTTGGATATATTGTTAAAATAAAATATATTATGCAAATTAATTTCACCTGCTTTTTAAAACATTTTTTAATGTGACTACTAGAAACTCTGAGATTATACATAAGGCTCACATTAAATTTCTTTTGGATATAGATTATTGGATATAGATTATATGGTATTTTTGACACATGCTTTTGGTTCAGTGTTTGGCAAATTTTGTAAATATTTGTGAGTCCTCGAAAAGGAATGGGACTCTGTTGGTGGGTACAGAGCTCTGTGCACATTCATTAGATTAAGCCTGTCAATTGAGTTGTTCATCCATCCTATGTCCTTACTAATTTTTTTGCTTTCTTTGTCTATCAGATTCTAAGAGAGGTATGTTAAATCCTCCTACTAAAAATATGCATTTATTAATTTCTTTGTGCAATTCTGTCTGTTTTTGTTTTATCTATTTGAGGCTATATTATTAGGTGCATTGCTGTGCTTCGAGTCTGAAGTTTGTGGCGTCTTTTGGGTGATGTGTTCCACTACCTTTCAACATATTTCTGTTCTTTCAGAGGGTGGTCGGATGTTAACTTGTAAACCTGAGGTTGCTGTTGCTCTTGTCACTACCATTTCCCCACCTCATCTTCCATATTATTACTTTCTGGTATTTTTACGCCACTCCATTTTTAATATAGTTAATGCATATATACACATATATTTTCTTTTATTTTTGCATCTTCCTTCTTGATCCTTCCTTCTATATTCAATTTTCTTCTTACTAAAGAAAAGCCATTAGTGGTTCTTTCAGCAAGGGTTTATGACTGTCAAACTCTTAGTTTTTATGTAAGTAACATTATTTTATCTTCACTCTGAAGGGTTTACTTTAGCTAAATACAGAGTTTTAGGGTGACCGTTATTCAAAAATGAAGATCAAACTACTATTTTGTCTGGTAGACAAAATAATGGTCTCCTAAAGATGTCCACGTCCACATCCTATTGCCTGGAACCTGTGAACGTTACCTTATATAGCAAGACGGACTTTGTAGATATGATTAAATTAAGGCTATTATGATGGGGACAGTATCCTGCATTGTCCAGGTGGGCCCAATGTAAGAAGAATGGTGTGACGATGGGAGCACAGGTGTGTGTATGTGAGTGAGAGAGAAAAGAAGGGAGGAAGGAAGGAGAGAGGGAGACAAAGATTGAAAAATGCTACACTGCTGGCTTTGAAGATGGAGGAGGGGCCTTGAACCAAGGAATCAGGTGGTCTCTAAATGTCAGAAAAGGCAAGGGCACAGGTTTACTCCTAGCGCCTCCAATAGCAAACAGCCTTGCTGACACTTTGACTTTAGCCAAGTGAGACTGGTTTGAACTTCTGATCTCCAGAACTGTAAGATAATTTCTGTTGTATTAAGCCACTGTTTTGTGGTCATTTGTTATAGCAGCACTAGGAAACTTATATAGCCACTAAGGATTGTATTTTTGTAAAAGGGAAAATAGGCAGATTGAGTTCAACGTAATAAGATCACAGAGGCTACAATTAGAGAGTTATCACAAAGTTATTTCAATTTAAAGATATTCCATCACCTTCTGATCTTTTCTCTTTTTTTTCTTCCTTTTTTGTTTTCTTTCTCTTTTTTTAAAATCTGTTTTGTTTACAGATTTACCCCAACCACCTAGAACAATGTCTGGCATAAAGTAGGGGTTTGAGAAATATTTGGGGAGTGTATTAAATATATGAATGAATGAACATTAAATTTTATGTTACTCTAATTGTTCCTTGGTAGGTAATCTATCTTTTCATCCTGGTTATTGTTTAGACTTTCTTTGTATTCATGGTGTTTTGCTATATCATATGCTGTGTCTAGGCACACATTAATTCTTATTTGTCCTGTTGGACTCATTTGCTTCCCAACATAAGGATTCATGTCTTTTCTCGATTTCAGAAAATTCTCCAGCTTTTCACGTTAGCCATGGAAGAATAAGATACTTTTTTTGCAATTAGAATATTCTTTAAAATAACTGAATTATTATATTTTATTAGGAAAAATATGATTTTTCCCTCTTACTTAAACAAATGGAAAATATCAAGATCACTGAAGTCATAACCTCCTATGACATAGCATACAACTTAAAGTCAACAAACACAATTCTCTACAACAAACAATCTAACACATGTAATTTCCTAAAACAAACATTTATGGTCTCAAGTTGACAAGTCAACAGTCCTTTGAAATACTAAAAGAAACTTCTGCATATTATAGGAAATTTCTTCACTCTTCTTAGTAAATTTAGTTTGAGGAAACTCAATTTTATAACCTTCTTGTTCATCTAAATGAAGATGGCTAACCTAGGATTCTGTGTTCTTGAAAGCTCAGTTGGACCTGTCTTCTCACTCTTCCGATGATCTTCATTAACCGTTGATGAAACACATGTCCTGTAGTTTCAACTATGATTGTAACAAATGCTCTCTTGAAATAATCAGGGCTATGATAATTTATTTCCACATTTCCATTCTTTCTATTGTCTATTTTTAGAAATTGTATGTTTATTGGACGTTTGCTTTCTATTCTGTGTGCTTCTTAAACTCTTTTGTGATGTTCCATCTTTTTTTTTTTAAATCTCTCTCTGTTATTCTGTAGGTAATTTCCCCAAATCCATCTCTGAATTCATTAATGCTTTCTTTAGCAGTGGCTCGTTTGCTTTTAATGCAGCCATTAAGCTTTTAATTTAGTGCCTACATTTTTTTCTTAGAAGTTTTATTTGGTTCTATTCAAAATCTTTTAGTTAATTTCATTATATCCTATTATTGCATTATAATTTCTATTCCTTTATTTCTTTAACCACTTTTTATTGATACAAAACAGTTGT
This sequence comes from Avahi laniger, assembly GCA_963575035.1. Classification (NCBI taxonomy): domain Eukaryota; kingdom Metazoa; phylum Chordata; class Mammalia; order Primates; family Indriidae; genus Avahi; species Avahi laniger. The sequence continues at coordinate 37,368 of CAUYSK010051440.1, read as the reverse complement.
ACATACTCTCATGGTACATACATTCATGCAATCGATTAATGTCTTTAACTATTTTAAAGTATACTTATTTTATACGTCTCGTTAGCCTTATTGAGCTCCAATTATCCTATTAGTTATGTCTGCTGACTCTCATTTATTTTGGATTTTTCTCCACTGCTTTATAATTTTTTTAGGGAGAACTCATTATTAATAGGGATTTTCTAAAAGGAATCGAGTGCACCCTGGCTTAGGGGAGTATTCTCCCATACTGTTTGCTCTGGTTGTGTATACTTAGAAGTTCATAGGCCCAAGACCAATTTTTGCATTAAATTTTCAGGTTGGGATTCCCACAACACATGGTGATATGAATTCAGAGTCAACATTTGCAAGTGACTTAGGCTTCAAGTTTCTATTTTGTACTGGGAGACATTTGAACTTTCTTACTGATCCCTTTTGCCCCTGGAAAGAGCTTTTTTAAAAAAAAAAAATACAGGGACAGTCCTTCTTGGGGTCCCAGCTTTAGGAAAGGTTCTCACTAACTGTTCTTCAACTCGTGTAGGCCCATGTATGGGCTTTAAAAGTTCATCCTAACAATTAGGGTCTACAGCTAGAAATATAGTGACCTGGAGAAATATTGTATCAGCTTTAAGCACAGTAGGCTTGTCTATTGTAGTACCTGTCTGTCATAAACGGACATTCCCTCATGAAGTACGAGGTGAAAGCAGTTGCCATCTACTCAATGTTTCTCCTCAGTCTAGTTTTATATCTGATAATTGGAGTCGTTTATGGATCCTAAGTTAAATTGCTGAAACCAATAAATTCTTTTTTTTTTTTCAAAATATTAAGGGGGCACAAATGTTTTAGGTTACATGAATTGTTTTTGTAATGCTTGAGTCCTGGCTATAGGTGTGCCTATCACAAATAGCGTTCAAAGTACCCTTCAGATTGGTGTATTCTCCTCTCCTCCACCCCCATGGTTGCTTTACACTGAGTTTTACTTCCCTCTGCGCATATGTGTGCTCATCGGTTAGTTTCAATTTAATAATGAGTATATGTGGTGTTTGTTTTTCCATTCTTGAGATATTTCACTTAGGAGAATGGTCTCCAGCTCCATCCAGATTGTTCCAAAAGGTATTAATTCATCTTTTTTATGGCTGAGTAGTATTCCTTGGTGAACATATACCACATATATTTTATTAATCCACTCATAAATTGATGAGCACTTGGGTTGATTCCACATTTTTTCAACTGTGAATTGTGCTGAAATAAATATTAGAGTGCAGGTGTCTTTTTAACAAAATGACTTCTTTTCCTTTGGGTAGATACCCAGTAGAGGGATTGCTGGGTCAGATGGTAAGTCTATATTTATTTCTTTGAGGAATATCCATACTGTCTTCTTTAGAGGTTGTACTAATTTGCAGTCCCACCCACAGCATATAAGCATTCTTCTCTCACTGCATCCATGCCAGCATCTATTGTTTTTTGACTTTTTAATAATGAACATTCCAATAGTGGTACAGTGATAGCTCATTGTGGTTTTAATTTTCATGTCACTGATGATTAGTGATGTTGAGCATTTTTTCATATGTTTATTGGCCATTTGTCTTTCTCCTTTTGAGAAGCTTCTATTCATGTCTTTTGTCCACTTTTTAATAGGGTTGTTTGTTTTTTTCTTGCTGATTTGCTTGAGTTCTTTGTAAATTCTTGTTATTAGCCCTTTATCAGATGTGTAGCTTGTGAATATTTTCTCACATTTTGTAGGTTGTCTATTTGCTCTGTTGATTGTTTCCTTAGCAGTTCAGAAGCTTTTTAATTTAATCAAATTCCATTTGTTAATTTTTGTTTTTGCCATAATTGCCTTTGGAGTCTTTTTCATAAATTCTTTGTCTAGGCCAATATCTAGAAGAGTTTTTCTTACATTTCCATTTAGAATTCTTATGGTTTCATTTCATGCCTTAGATCTAAGTCTTTTATCCATCTTGAATTAATTTTTCTGAGTGGTGAGAGGTAGGGGTACTGTTTCATTCAGCATGTGACTATCCAATTTTTCCAGCACCATTTATTAAATAGGATTTCTTTTCCCTAGTGTATGTTGTTGTCTGCTTTGTCAAAGATCAGTTGGTTGTAGGTAGACGGTTTTATATCTGGGTTCTCTGTTCTGTTCCGTTGGTCTATATCTCTATTTTTGTACCAATACCATCCTGTTTTGGTTACTATAGCCTTGTAGAGCAGTTTGAAATCTGATAATATGATGTCTCCAGATTTGTTCTTTTTGCTTAAGATTGCTTTGGCTATTTGGGCTCTTTTCTGATTCCAGAAGAAGCATAGAATTATTTCTTCTAGATCAGCAAAGTATGACTTTGGTAACATGATGGGCAAAACCAATAAATTAAACAACAGTGAATAATGCATTCAAAAAGCAAGCTTTTGATATGAATCTAGTACATATAGAAAAGAATTCATTTATCTTGTGGCTGGATTAAAGAACCTTCTTAGTGTCTTGAGCCCATGACCCAACAGCATAAAGCCTCTAACTATGGGGAAACCTCAGTGTATGCAAAGATCTAACATTAAGCTGTAATCTTTACCTAAGTCTAGGGAAAGAACCACTTCACTCAAAATCCCAAAGTTAGGTTGTTCCCATCCTCCATTTTCATGGCTGTGTAACAGTAGAACTTATTTGACTTGCATAAAGCTAGATCTTTCTTTTATTCTCTCCCTTCTTTTTTTTCGTTTCCTTTTCTTTTCTCTTTCTTTCTTTTTTTTCTTTCTTTTCTTTTTCTCTTCTTTTGTTTTCTTATTAAAGGATTGTAACTTTCTGGATTCACCATTTATAAGATCAATTTTTTTCCTTTCTTTTTGCTTGTATTTCTTCTCCCTTCCTTTCTACCTTCTTTCCTTTGTTCATTCCTTCCTTCTTGTTCCATGAAGTCTTGAATCTAATGTCTGGATCTAACTAAACTACTGGTAGCAAATTGGGAAAGAAGAAGTGATTGTAATTTCCTTCCAACAGCCATTGGACATACTTTTCCCTTGTGTATATAGATTTAGTATTGTATAATGAGGTTTTCTTACTGAATATTATTATGTTATCATGTAGTTCTACATTATCTGTTCTCAGAAAATGAAAGAAAACATGATTTCTCCATTGAGCAGTGTCTCTACGACTCCTGATATTTTTTTAAAAGAGCAACAATTTAATGAAATAGTAATGCCAGACTCTAACTCCATTAGCTTCCACTTTTCCTAGCTGCATGTAAGTTACTAATTATAACAGAGAGGTCATTCCAAAGGAATTACTAACCTTCAAATGATATGAGATAATTATTCCCAAGAGAATGAAACAAATTTGTAAGACAAATACACTTAAAATTTCAGGCATCAATCTCTTTTTTTTTTTGAACCATACCCTGGGAACAAGGGAACTATGAAATATAATTTTACCCCAAGGTCCAACAAATGACTGCGTGAAAATAATTTCTTGCCTGCCAAAAAAAAAAGGAAAAGAAAAGAAAAAACAAACCTTTATTTTGGTACATAGCCTAATACTTGTGCAGGCTTTGTTTAAATAATAAAAATTCCCTGAAAGAGAAAAGTCATTCTCTTCCACATGAAGAGTTTAAAAATAAATCCAGTATGAATTTTAGGAAGCATTTTCTCTGTGTTAGTCAATAATTCAGAGTTAGTGTTGAGTTAGTTCAGTGTGGAACCAGTGGAATGCAGGAAAAGACTTGTCACTTACAGCAGCATTTGACTAGTTGCGTCTTCCCCAACTTCCCACCAAACACACAAAGACATTGGGAGAGATGAAAATGCACACCAGAATCAAAAAGTGGAACTCAGAGTCAACCCACAGAGCAAATCTGAGAGGAATTTCACTTAGAGTTGGGAACAATTATCCTAGATTTTAAAATCAATAATCTACCTCCGTAAACAGTGCTTGTAGAAAGAGAAAAATAAAAATTCACCCTTGGTACCAACATCTTGGGAGCAACCCCTTTGGCAGAGTTCTCCAAACCAGTGTGTGCTAGGAGCTTAATTCCTAAGACATGTTTCTTCTAGAAAAGCTCACATAACCGAAAGTTTGGGCACTTCTGCAAAACAGATCTCCTTTTGCAGATTCAGAAAAAAAACATCAGAGATACTAAAGTTTCTGAGAGTTCTTGCTGAATAAAAATTTATTTAACTCTGTTCAACTCAGAATTTCTGAAATGCTTTTAACCACACATCCCCCTGTCTTTTCCTGTATAATAGAACCTGTTAACATCCTGCAGCACCAGTGTTGCAAGGAGCAAACTTGGAAAAGCTACCTGGGTGTATAGCTGCATAGATGCTGCTTTCTAAACATGAGAACGTTATTTCTGTTTCTCCGCCTCTCTTTTTACATCAAGTTTGAGGCAAATTCTTGAAAAATAACTGGGTGTCAGACCTGGGAGTGACTGTGGTAGAAAAAACCCCCAATGATAGAGTAGACTAAGATAAAAATAAAACAGCATGTAATGAAAATGAAGAGCAGTAAGTTACAGGATTGTGAAGGGTCATTTATTCAAATATTCAGCAAATGCAATTTAAATGCAAATACTTAAAAATATTTCAGCTAAGCAAGTTATTCTAAAGTTTATGTGGAAAAAAATGGAATAGCCAGAAAAATTCTGCAAAAGAAGTTTAGTAAAGGAAATTAGCCTAACCAGTTTGGACTCCCTGTACAAAGGCAACATGCAAAACAAGGTAGTTATGGCACACAAATAGACAGATTGCTTTCAGTGGAAGAAAACAGGAAATCCAGAAGTAGAAAAAAATATTAATACATAAGGAAATTCAGTATAGGACAAAAGTAGCCTCTCAAATTAGTGAGAAGAAATAACACTAAACCTTATTTAGGTGCACACTATGTGCCCTAAGCACTTCACACATATTGAATTATTTCATTCTCACAACCACTTTCTGCGAAAGTAATATTTTTAACTTCCATTTATAGATGAGGAACCTGAGACTAGTAAGTAAGCAAATTTGGGTTCAAACCCAGGCTACAGATCCTGTACTTTAAACTTCTATAGTTATCAAACAGTTAAATAAAAATGTTCACCGAATCATCAAATAATTACTGTTAGGTTTTTTAAAAAGTGGGATAGAGGCCCGGAGGATATAAAATGACTTCAAATGGCATGTATATATTTACATAATTGCATATTTATATCTATATATCTATATCTATATGAAAATAACTAGAAGGAAAAACACCAACAGTGGCTAGTATTTTGGGAATTATAGGAAAGCTTAATTTTTTGATTTATAATTTGATATAGTTTTCTAATTTCCTACAATGACATTGATTTTATGATCAGAAAAAATAAAAATATTAAGAAAAAATAAGATTTAGAAAGAAGATAATCTTACATAAAATGTAAAATAAGTGTATTTAGCTTACGGCTTAGACTGCAAAATTCGCAATAATTTTTAGGATTAAATGTGCAGCTTCAAAAAATGTCATGCTTGGGGAGGGCCCCAATCTCTGGTCAGGCCCCGTAAGGAGACCTAGCTCCCGTCAGCGGCCATTAGTGGCTCTACCAGGAAAGAGTTTGAAAAACACTGGGTTGAATCTTGAAATGGTGACATTAAAGATTTAAGGATGTTAAAAATAATATGATTCCATGACTCCTTCTGGCTAATGATATCAAATTATTAAGATATCTAATGAAAGAATGACTATAGACTCCATTTTCTGAAGCCTGTTCTAGACAATCCAGATTTTTCCCTGCCAAACAAGTTGAAGGTTTATGGTGAGTTCTACAATTCCTAGCATCTGTCAAGCCCAACCCTAATAGAGTTACAATATGAAGAAATTCTTTGAGAGGCCCTCGGGTATTATCCCAATTGTATAGCAGACCATCATAAGACACCTGAGATGGATGTAAAGTCACATTTTTTTTTTCGAGACAGAATTTCGCTCTGTTCCCCAAGCTAGAGTGCCGTGGTATCAGCCTAGCTCACAGCAACCTCAAACTCCTGGGCTCAAGCCATCCTCCTGCCTCAGCCTCCCGAGTGGCTGGGACTACAGGTGTGTGCCACCTAGCCTGGCTAATTTTTTTTTTCTATAGTAGAGACGGTGGGGGGGGTCTCACTCTTGCTCAGGCTGGTCTTAAACTCCTGATCTTGAGTGATCCACCCGCCTCGGCCTCCCAGAGTGCTAAGATTACAAGCGTGAACGACTGCACTCGGCCTAAATTCACATCTTTTTAAAAGACATACAGAGAAAGAGAATCAATATATGTCTATATATGTCAATATATGATTATATTGACCATGAGGTTGTTTGGGGACAAGGGAGTGTTGAAATGCTGCCTCCCAGGGAGGCCCTTCGAGGTCCTTCTGTGCCCTGCCAGCTGAGTCCGTCTCATTTAGCTCCATCAGTCACAGCACTTAGGGCACTGTTTTGTTAACACTGGTTTCTTGCCTGTCTCTACTCCGAGATTGCGAACTCTTTGAGAGCACATAGCACACGTTCTTCTTCAGATCCCACCTTTTGGCCCAGAGGAAAGTACTTAGTATTTAGTGAAATAATAAATTGAAGAATTAATGCCTTTTAATTCCACATGAAAATGGTCAGTAGAACATTCTGGGGTATATCTCAGGAGACAGGTCAGGATTAGAGACAAACTCAGAAGTCATAAAAATCATGCCAAATTTCTCTAAAACTATACAATTAAAAAACTATTTTCATGCAGGATATTATTTCTATTGAGCCCATGAGGTGGGCAAGTATTATCACAAGCACTTTCTTAGGTGAGAACCTTGAGGTTCACGGAGGTGAGGGGACTTGTCCAATGACATTCAGTTTGGAAGTAAAAATGATGTTAAACACTACCCCTCAGCACAGCACTTACACGCTAGGCACTGCTTTAAGCAGGTTATGTACATAACTCCTTCAACCCACTCACAACTCTGTGAGGCTCTGTCCATCCCCATTTAAACGGATGAGGAAAGGGAGGGGAAGAATAACTAAGTAATTTGCCACAGGTAGATGAAGGTGGGCTTCAAGCGCAAGCAGGCTGGCTAGGCTACCTGTCGGTTGCCTGAAAGCGCTACCGTCTCTGCAGCTGCACCAGCAAACTCTGAGCCAGTGCTATTTGACTAAAGCAGCGCATTTTTCTCATTGATCACTTCTGTGCCATGCTATGCATATCTCACAGGTGTTGGGATGAATAAATTAGATAAATGCATATAAAACCCCAAGCCGAATACTTTGCATATAGTAAATGCTCAAAAATGTCAACTGTTGTTACTGGAGCGTTAGTCCTAGGAGTAGATGAACACTGCAGGGACTTTGTCTACTGAGAAGAAAGTGGAGAATCTCTTTCATGCCCTTATTTTCAAATTAGTAGCAATAATACATGTCCTTCTTTCCATGATGGGTTGCTGGATAGATAAAACAAGGCAATGATTTGAAAAGTTAAGTCCTATATGCAAATGAAAGCTATTATTCAGTTACGTCTTACATGCAACTCAAATTTTCCTACTGTGACTTTAGCCTGTTTCCTCTTGCTCATTCTTCCTTAAGAACCGAAGGATCAGTGCTCTCTGCCCACTGCTGGGGGTCCCAGCCGCCATTCTTACCTGGGCACTAGGGGCAGAAGGGAAGGTACCAGGCTGACGCACATCAGCCTTGACTCTTCTCGCCAGCTGCTCTGTGCTTTGGCTATCTTTACTGAACAGGAAAGAAATTTCAGTAGATCAAGTGAAACAGAGGGACTAGACAAAGGGTATTACCTGCCTTATTCCGTATTAAATGCAATGCCCAAGTAATAGTTATTACCCACACTGCTTTAAGTCCTCTGAAAAAAAGTGGTTAACTTCCCTAGGGCCTGCTTCCGTGTTTGGGTGAAGACAGGAGGGGGGCTACCTGGTGTCTACAGATGAATCCAGGCCCTGCAGTTCTCATCACAGCTCCGGCAACTGATGGAGGGAGAGGGCCCTGACCACTCTTTATAACCACTCGAGCATTAGAGGACAGAAGTTGCAGCTTTTTGATGACATCGATTTAGTACCCCCAAGGACTCAATCCCATTAGCCCGTTGCGCAAGCCCTTCTGCAGAAGATATTCTTAGACCTTAAACTAAAGGGCATGTCTCTCCATACTTTGATAGGGAAATAAACACTCTCTCACACAAGCCAGCACAGTCCTAAAAACAGCCTGCGATTTCATGTTGCTAGTTTTCCGCAGGTGCAGACCCGAAGATGAATTACGTAGAGAAGTGATGTGCTCACGCCATGCCTCACTGAAGAGCAATTACTGCAACATGATATTCTCTGTTTCAATAAGGAAAATTGCGTTACATGCCTGGTACCCAGGGAACTTCAGGTCCCCTGGGGGGAGTTTCTCGAAAATCCCCTACATCAGCCGTCCTTTTTAAATAGCACTTCTCTGAGGGAATTGCAGGTTCAGTCCCATGTCAGTAAACGGCCCCCTAATAGTTCTCTGTGGCAAAGTTATGACTTATCCCCAAAGAAAAATGCTGCCTTGTGAGCATGTTTTATCGAGGCTAAGAGTCAAGTCATAAAACATCGGCTCTCACATCTGAGTGCCTGTTCACTAAAACACTATTTATTTGTACATAAATATTTGTCTTTTCTCTGTAGGGGTGTATTTGCTTGCATATTCAAGTAGACCATATGTGTAAATTTAAAATGTCCAAAGTGTTATAATGGGAATGTAGATTGGGAGCTGATTATTTTGGCTGCTAGTTTTTAAAATATATTAAACAGCTCCTTGCTTTATCTAAAGAATACATACAAATACAATTCTCATATTGAAGGCTGAAAAATTGTGTAAAGCCGTAAGTACACAGACACTGCATGACACCGTTTCGGTCAAGTACAGATCGCATACACGACAGTGGTCCCATAAGGTTATGATGGAGCATATATAGAAATCTGATACTTGGCATTTGATATTGGCATCGCAAATCAAGGGAAGTGATTGATATTCAGTGATGGTGCTGAGACATTTGGTTTTCCATGTGAAAAAATATAGATAAATAAAAATATATACACCATCTAGATTTGTGTAAGTACACGCTATGATGTCATGCAGCGTGACTGAGTCACGCACCACTTAACAATGTTTTAGTCAACGACAGGCTGCATAGATGATGGGGGTATAGATTATAATGGAGCTGCTGCTGCCCCTGGAGACCTTGCGTGGGACAAGGCGTGGAGGAGGAAGATGGTGGTGCTGATGAGTGTGTTTGTATCTTCATTTTGAACAAAAAAAATTTAAAAATAGACAAAAAGTTTATAGAATAAGGATATAAAGAAAATACAAATACATTTGTATTTTAAGGTAAGCGATATTACAAAAGAGTCAAAAAAAATTTTTAAATTTTAAAAGTTTATAAAGTAAAAAGTTCCAGTAAGCTAAAGTTAATTTATTATGGAAGAAAGAAAAAATGTTTAAATAAATTTATCGTAGCCTAAGTGTACAGTATTCACAAAGTCTGCAGAGGTGCACGGTGATATCCTAGCCTTCACATTCACTCACCGCTCACTCACGGACTCACCCAGGGCAACCCCCGTCCTGTAAGCTCCATTCATGGTTAGTGCCCTGTGCAGGTGTGCCATTTCTTTATCTTTTATATTCTATTTTTACTGCACCTTTTCTATGTTTAGTATGTTTAGAATCAGATATACTTACCATTGTGTCACAGTTGCCTGCGGTACCTAGCACGGTAACATGCTGTGCAGGTTCATAGCCTGGGAGCAACAGGCTGCACCATATGGCCTGGGCGTGTGGTGGGCTGCACCATCTAGGTCTGTGTAAGCGCACTCTGTGATGTTCCCGCAAGGACGACATTGACTAACGAGGCATTTCTTACAATACTTCCTGACATTAAGCCATGTATGACTATTCAGTCAGAAGATGACAGACCACATAACTCTTTACTGCTTTTGGCATTTTATGCTGTCAAATTAACTTTTATGCATATGTGTTAGGTTTGTTCCTTATGGAAGAAAATTTGTTTCTGTTCATTTGATATCATAAAAGCATTATGGTAAATTAAGATTACCACGTGACTACACACATGAAGCACTTTAAAATAATGCGTGCTAAAATGATGAAGGATAAGAAGTCACGTGTCTGTCTGTCTGTCTACATGCCACCTCTTATGATTTCTGAATCTCTGGATTGTTGCTTTCTCTACCCCTCTCCCCAATGCATGCTGTAAAATTGTTTTTTCTTTAAATTACTAAAGAAAATAATCATGCTTGCTTCTTGACTTCCACTGATATAGCATGTGTATTTCCCAAGCAGAAACGTGTCTTCTAACTTCTAAGGGAGTACAGAGGTGGAGGGCTGTTTCCACTTCTCATTTCACTTTTTTCTTCACAGTGTCTGTGGAATGAAGCTGATTTTCTCAGAAATGCCTGGTACTGCTAAGACCCAAAGTAGACTATGAAAATGATTTGCATCACAAGTAGACAGAAATAACCTACACTGTGCTTTCATAAGGAAAAACATAAGCGGTCTTGCCAAGAGGGGTGTTTGAATATATTCATTCATTATGCTCTTTTCTGTCAGGTGTTGATAACAGTCTCATTACGCTTAAGTTTGAGCTTACACTTGGAATGGAGTATTTGAAAAGAAGGTGCTGAAAGCAATTTTAAAACTTCTTTATGTCTCTTTTAAAAATAATTAAATGGAACAGAGGGAGAAAAGCAATGCTGTCACCTTCGGCTCGAATCGGCTTTCAGTGGGCTCTGACACAAAATGGAAACCGGAAAGGGAGTGCCGTTTAGCCTTTGAGAGCGAAATACGTTCGGTGTTAGTTCATTCTGCACACTTCTCAGGGATGCTGACAGAAATTACATGTGAGATTCTGGTGGCTGAATGTGAGCTGCAGTTAGCTCTCTGTGGGCAAGCCACGTGAAATCCACTCACACAAAATGCTCAGTAAATTAAAAGTCAGTTTCGGAAGATGTGGATTTGGTATTTGCAGTCTGAAAGATCCAGTGAGCGTTCTGTGATAAGAAGCTGAATTACTGTTCACTTCCAACTGGTTGGGACAATCTAAAGTAATAGTGTGCTCGTCGTACCCCCTCACAATTAGAACACAGGAAATCGAAGTCTTCTGAAAATAAAAATTATCTAAGGAAATGACTACACACGAAAAATAATAATATGCTAAGAAAAGCAAAGCTGTACGGACAGAGACAGCCTGGTGGTCGGCAGGAATCAAGGTGAGAGAAGGAGTTGACAACAGGTGATGGAGCCGTCTTGTATCTTGGCCGTGCTGGTGGTTACGGAATCTGCAGTTGTCAAAACTCGCTGAGCTCTACGACAAAAAGAGTGAATTTTTTTGAATGGAGATTAGCAAAAAAAAGTATAAAAAGGTCACATCCAAAAATAGTTTTACGTTAAGGTGCAAAAGTTCATCATTACTTTTTTCCTCTCTGGACATGGTTTCTGATCGGCGGCAAGTTGGGACAAGAAAAACAAGTCAGGGAAGCTGGTTTGCGCCTCGGGGTTTCTTAACTCCGGGTTCTCAGCAGAACCGAGAATGGCCGAGATTGGTTTTCCACGTGCAAAATACATATACATATAATATGTGTTATTATTTTGAGGAAAAAAAGTTTAAAAAGTAGGGAAGGCAAATATAATCAACGTGAATAGTCACTTCCCAGAATCAACAAACGTTAACATTTTGTAGTTTTGCATCACCTTTTTATATTTAAATAAAATAGAACTTTATAGATAAAGGTGAAGTCCCCTTTCTTCTCTTCTCCTGGCACATTCTACTCCAAAAAAAAAAATGACTTTGAGAGAGAATAGAGTAGGCCAAAAATTGTGGAGAAAATTATGACTGCTTTCTTCAGCAAATGGAACGAGTTAGCCATGCGGATCAGATAATCCCTGGGTACAGATCTCCACAGTGGGTGCCCTGGGAAGGCTGGATTAGCGCATGCGTGCTCAAATGTAACAGACACATAAACACATGGTGACTAGCTGGGTCCACAGAGCTAACTGCAATCCTGGGGATTTGCACATTTGGTTTAACGACTGGGGAGGAGGAGGTGGTTAAGACCTGGGTGCCCAGTACTAACATCCAGTTTTTCCAGCTTTCTCAACCATTTCCCCAAGAGCTCCTGAGATCGAGTCAGTCTAGTTTAGAGGGGAATAACAAGACACACAGGTCTGTCCTTAGCATGGTTAATAAAGTTTTGAGCTCTAAAGAGCATCAAACCAAAAAAAGACCACAAGAGAAAATAAATTTGATGCTAATGCCAAATCTGCCACGTTAATGTGAAGGAAAATAACTGTAGATGGCTTTTCAAGTTGCAAAAACTGCCCAAGCTGTCCGAATTCCTTCATTCCCTTTCCACCGCGTTTCTGTCTCTGACAAGAAAATTGCTAGTCTTAATCCGAAATAAAGCAATTACCAAACAGAGATGTGTCATATTCATAGTCTGTTCTCATTTACAGGAATCACTTACTTGCAGCATTGAGAAAGTCACTCAAAATTGCTTTCCTAAGTGTTTTGTGGAATTATCAGAGCCCCAGAGAAGCGTGTTAGCCTAACTTGCTTTAGGTGCCTCTGTTTGTGTAAGCACCAGGTGATGTGACTCAACGAGGCTGATGTCATCTTGCCACCAGCTGTATTAACCACTAGTTTCCCCCAAGACTGTCATGAACAAGAATTGTTTCTCCAAGTCCAAACTTCTTATGGTGGCATTTGAGTCCCTTTGCAACTATGTTTCAACCTTGGTCTCCTATTTTTCACCATTCTCAAAAGGAGACTTTGGATCCAACCAAATTCACTTGCATGGAATATATCATCAGCATTCTTTCTACCACTTGGTTTTCTCTTTCCATACTCACTCCTTTAGTGACTTCAGCCATCCTGATGGCTTTAAATGCCATCTAGAGGTCTGTAATTCCCCAACTTATATCTATATCTCTCTTCTAAATTCCAAATGCATATTCTTGACTACAGACCTGACACCTCCATTTGGATGTCCAATGCCTTGTTACTCAAAGTGTGGTCCTCAGGTCAGCATTGTCTTACCTGAGAGCTTGTTAGAAATGCAGAATCTTGGGCTCTGTCTCACGTGGACTGAATCAGAATCTGCGTTATAACAAGCTCCCCAGATTCAAATGCACATTAAAGTTTGAGAAGCACTGTTCTGTATCACTATTGGGGATTTAACATTTTACCCTTATGATGTTATTTATTTTAGGTAACTATTCTATCAGATTGTAACCCCTGCATGTCAGACACCATGGCTCATTTCACTTTATACCTCTAGCGTCTAGCGGAGAAGATGCTAGCAGAGTAGGTACATGCGATGTGTTCAATTACACTAAAATGCAAATGGTCAATTTTGCATGAAAGCCTATTGCATGTGGGACTGGGAGGGAGGACAGGCGACTGACTCATGTTGCCTGCCATTCACTGGCATAGGCAGCTGCGTATCACTGTGGCTTCATAAGCTCGCAAGTGGCACTTGGTGACTGGTTCTCGGGAAGAAAGTGTTATGTTTTAAGATGTCAATTAAGTAATGCTTTTGCAAGGAGTTAGCACTATATGGTGCTACAAATATCTCACCCCATCTCTGGCTTCTTCAAAATTTGAATTTGTCCGAAGAGCCAATTAGAGTCACTGCCCCATTTGTCCTGTTCTAATCTGGACATCTATGCAATAATTGGGGCTTGTCTGAGGCTTTTCCTTGAAATATGTGTTTACCAACATCAGCCCAGGCTTATGCCAGATCACACTGGGCCTGTGTTTTTCAGCAGAACAGATGAACATTCGTGTTTCACTCTGAACTATGGCATTTCCTATTCAATTTCCCAGTTTTGTTCCTGTATCCGATACTCATTTAAGAGGATTTCACAGGACCCACAGGATTTGTGAAAATCAATGGGCAGTAAATTTACCTCTCAGACCACCTCAGAATGGTCCTCATTTACATCAGGAATGAAACAAGGAAACACAAGTAGTAGCAATGGGACTGCAACGGTCCCGCAACCTCCGACGCTGGGGCTCCGGGCCTCTGCACTGGGGACAGTCAAAATCACTTAACGACATGCTGCTGCAGAGAGGAGGACAGGCTCTGAAACAGAGCTTCTATGTACATAGATACCAGTATTAGCTTAATTTTTTTAAAAAAAATGGGTGTGTTAGTTGCTAATGTTTATCGTCCATACCAATAAGGCTCCAGCTGAAATATCATTTTTTAATTTCCAATGTATCTTCTGTCAATAATATTTTACTTTAGAGCCGAGTTCCCAAAATGTGCCCGATGATAAGAATTACATGGGGAGCTTGTTAGACACTTGCATTCCTGAGACCTACCCCAGACCTAATTAGGATTTTCAGGAGACCGCCAGAGAATGAGCACTTAAAATCTGCACTCTGGGTGATTCTTAATTGAATCACTTTCTATTAAGTGTTTATTGCTGTACGTATTTTTTATGAAGCAAATTAGAAAAGCTCCTCTGTTCCTGTTCATTCACCCATTCAAGAATTTTTTGAGTAATTTCTGGTTTCCAGGCTCTGTACTAAGACACAGATGAATGAGACGTAGACCTTGCCTTCGCGGAGATCGCATCACGGGGAACAGACACATAATGAGAGAGATGGAACACAATGTGGTGGGGGCCATGCAGGAGCTAGACACAAATCAAACCCTACAGTTCTATCTGTTTGAAAGAAATGATAATCCTACAAATTACGAAATATGGCCCAAACAAAATTTTCGTGGAATTAGCATTCCACAAAATTTCACATGGAATTACCATTCCATATGAAAATGACATCTTTTCTGTTTTGAAGATAGAGCCAGAAGAAGCTTAAAGTTTACACAGTACCTGGCATAAAAGTGGTGCTGAAGAAATATTTATTGGACAAATTAGTGAATAAGAATACCCACCAAATTATGTAATAAAAGCAGACCAAAGGGATTTTTTCTGATGTAGCCGTAAGTGGACAGGGCTGGTAGGGCCTCAGAGTGCTTGTTCCCGTGCCACCTGAGGGTGTCTGAGTCCTCGCTCTCTCTGCCTCCTGATTCATCGCTGTCTGATGACTTGGTGGTCGTGGGATGAAATATTATGCCATTCCCCCGGCCACTTCGTCCTGTTACCCTCAGCATGGCAACGGGACGTCGCCCTTACTCAGAACTTCTGCTTTTTCTGTTCGTTTCTTGCTATACTTTTTTTTCCCCAAATGCAACTATTTAACATGGATGTTATTTTTCCCACGCAGGACATAATGTCTAATATTGGGCTTTCTACCAGGGGAATTTACCTTACTAAATAGAGCTCAGTGCCATATTTTTTTTTAAGCCCAGATTTAATTTTCCTGGAAAGAGTTTCTCATCGGCTCTGGAGGGACTTCAGGTTGAAAGTCTTCATGACAAAAATAAATACATAAATAACAGAATGAAGTAAACCTAACACTAGTTTCTCTGCTATCTGCATTCCCATATAAAGAACCCCGATTGAGCTAGAAATGAATACAAGAATAATATTTGTGTCCTGTCATAGTCTCTCTATTTTTTTACATAATTATATTCTAAGTGTCATAATTATAGATGGAAAGCGATTAAGGGGAACACATGTGATCCCATTGTTAGCTTCTTAGAAGGCAAGGTATTAGGAGAGCTGTTCCCTCATTAAAGGCCTCTTTCTACCTTGGAAGGAATCTGACTTCATTATTCATGAGCTTCATGAACCAGTATTTCTTAAGTAGGAATATTCGTATAGCAATTGAGACCTGGCTTTCTAGGAACTCATGATAAAACTGCTGTCATCAGCGTCTTGGAGCTCTGGCGATCGGTGTCTGTGTTGCTGTACTGCAATCAGGCTAATCACCACCTTGGGTCTGACATCTCAGGGTATTCCTGAAGAAGTTGGACCTTTTGACAAGAGACTAACAGCCCATAAAGAAAGTATGTTCTCAGGCTGTGTGGCTACCATATTTATTCCCATTATTTTTCAATTATAAAGAAAAGTAAAATAATAATAATAAATCTTCAAATGACGAGCTATTAACAATGATGATGATAGCAGCTAGCCTTAGTTCACTGTGGCCCAATGCTGTGCTAAGTGCTACACATTCATCATATCATGACATGTCATAGATGCAATATTGCACAAAAGAAGCAAGACACAACAGAATGCAGTTCTACTTGTATCAAGTTCTGGAATGGGCCAAACTCACCTGTGGAGATAGAAGTCAGATCAGCAGTTGGCTGGGCAGGGGCTGAGGCAGGACAGCAGTGGGGCTTGAAGGAACTTTCTGGGGGAAGGAAAATGTTCCATTTCTTGGTTGGGGTTGGTGGTTACACGAGTGGGTACACTGGGAGACCTAACCATCCAGTGGCTGTCGGTGAACTTTCTGCCCTAAGGAGGTCGGATATATGGATCATGCCCCTTAAAGAAGTGGTTCTCAACCTTTATTTTTGCATGAGACTCACCTAGAGTGTTTGCTTAAAATGCAGATTTCTGGGCTCTTCTCAGCATGACTAACAGGATGCTCTGGGAGTGGGACCCTGAAATCTGAACTGTAAAGCCATCGTTTCTGTGCTTGCTTTGGCAGCACGAATACTAAGCCATCACTGCTGCAGCATTTCTGAAGCAGAAATCCAAGGTCTGCACCACCCTGCTAACAGCCGTTGGACTCTCTGCCTGTGGCTGGGTGTCCTGATGGCCAGGCGTGTCTACCGATGGCTCTGCAAAAATCCATCCCCGCTCCTGAAAAAAATCATTCAAAGCACATGAGAGTGGTAAGTGACTGCGTCTTTGTGTTTGAAGGAGAAAAGCTTTTATCTAAACAAAAAGAAAGAAAACTGACATGCACAGATGTGACCAGAAACCTCTAGGCCTTGTCAGCAGTGGCTCCTGCCACTTCATTTCATTACTGGTCCTCTTTTTGTGTCCCAGTGATGTGTTTTGTTTACCTGGGCAACTGGTTTTTAATTGATTTTTTAATAAAGGTATTCCTTGCCCTCCTTCACTCTGATTAAGAACCCTGGCATGATCTCATCAGGCCCAGACAAGTATTGATGGTCTGGGGTATCGTGGGGCTAATAAAGAGTGTTACCCAGTATTTTTTAGTGACACGTAAAAACTCCCTCATGAGAGATACAGGAGGCAGAGCATAACATAAATGTCATTCTAGGATCAGTGGTGTTAGGGTGTACATGGCTGGACCTTGGTGATTCCATTAATGCGCTGGGACAGGTCTCTGCTAGGGTAAGGGCGGGGGGTGGGCGCTGGAGGGTCACAAGGAATGCAAGGGGGAGGCCAGCACAGAGCAAAGAGCCCCGCGGGTTCCTCGGTCTTTCTAGATTTGCTGCAGCTTTAGACGAGCAGGAAAAAAAAGAGCTTAATTCAACTCTTTATTTATCCGTCTTCACCTTTTCTTTCCCCCAAAACACTATTTAAAATATTTCAGAAGGGATGAGGTGTTGAAAGCCAGAAGTGCTTTTGGATTTATCTTCTTTTACTCGTTAAATCTTTAAATTAAATCGGATCCGCTCTATTTCTTGGGTCACTGGAGGGAAGAAGAATTGAGGATCTGTGAGAGAAACGGTTCGGGGCACTCCCGGCTACTGCTTCTGGGTCCTGTTTCGGTTAGTATTTGGTGCAGAGAAAAGAACTGCCCGGTATTAGCACAAGGACCCCAGCCTTGCCGTGAAATGACCGTCTGGCTTTGGGGAGTCCCAGTAACCCCACTAAGCCAAAGGGCAGGAGAGATTTTGAAGCTTTTTTCCAGATAAAAAATGTGGTTATTATGGGATATCATGAGCCCAGTCTCTCCTCGGGCTATGGGAGATGGACCATTGACGACCATCTGTCCCCTGCCAGGAAGAGACTGGCTGAAGAACACAAACCACGTGGGAAAGGAAACACATGCACGCCCACCGCACACACTCTCGGATTTCAAAGAAGCAAAGATGTAATCGTCTTTCCAAGGAGTACGTTTGAAAGGTGTTTTTAAAGTTTGATGTGTTAGAAATCAACAGAGAAAAACCACTTTAAAGAAAACAGAACATAATTTCCTTTTTATGTCTGTTTCTACTTTCTCATTATCCATTGACTTCGTTACTTTCGGGGGCTCTGCGTTAAGCAGGCAGGGTAAGTGTCAGTGGAATTTGAATTATTACCATTAATATAATTCCATTTGGGCCTATAGGACTGAGGAAACGCAAGGTGGGGGGAGGTGTTTGTGTGTGTTCCTGCGAGATTGGAGTCACTCTGCGAGTCACACTGAGGAGTGTGGCTCTTACCCTACGTGCCATGATTGTCATGTCACAGACGCTCTACCACGTGAGTAAATCTCACTCATTCGTTCGACAAATAATTATTGTCATTTTCGCCCTCCTCATGTGTCAGTTTCTCACTGACATTTGACTCCTTCGATTTTTGTTTTGTTTTGCAACTAAAAGCCCAGAAGCAGTTGTAAGAATAACTTTCAAATGGAAAGGTGCAAAATGAGAATAACTTCGGGGCCCAGATGATGAGTAATCTATAAGTATAATAAAGCCATTGCCAAAAATTTGATGTATTTTCTCCTTTTCCTCTGATGTTAACATTGAAAAAAATTGCTTTCACCAAGTAATACATGTTTGCTGAACAAATTTAGAAAGCACAAATAGGCAAATGAGAAATAAAATAGAAAATATAGACCAAGATAACCCTATCATCTCGTCCCAGAGACAATTGTTACTAGCGTTCTCTCTTGTGCCTCCTTACCTATACACTTGGTATGGGTTTCCCATTGAATTTTTAAGATATGACATCAAGCTGTAGGAACAGTTTTGGATCCTGCTTATTTATTTATTATGTCCTGAGCACTCTTTCCTTTGATACCATTTGGATACAGATGACAGCTGAGGAATTATCTTTCTTCTATTCCAAGTGACTGCAAGACTTTGGCTCTCTGTGGTCCCTGTCTTTTCTGGGCATGTTTTCCCTGTGTCAGAAGATAGCGATAGCTAACATGCATTGAACACTTAGCATGTGCTGACCACTTTAATAGAGTATACCTCGTAATCTTCAAAACAACCCTCTGAGGCCCATTTTACATATGAGGAAATTGAGGCACCAAACATATAGCTACTATACAGTCAAGTCAAGATTGGAATCTGGGCAGTCTGACTTTATGAACATAAGCACTATACCCCACTTCCTGAAAACGTGTTCAAATATGTCATATTTGGATAAGATTTAAAAGCCTGAACCCAATCATAAAGCTAGAAAGCTTGGACATCACCTGGTCCAACCACCTCCATTTTGGCCAGGCTCCTAAGTCACCTTCCACTGTTCTTTCTACTCTACCACGCTGCCTCCCTGCCGTCGCACTTTATTTTTCCTTTTCAAAACTCTGTGACTTGAGTGTTTGGGGACATGAAAGATTAATAACCTCGGTCTGGACCAGGCTGACCGTGGGCAGGCCTTGTGAGAACTTTTCCCACACTTTGGTGCCAACAGGTCTCGGGCCTGAACTGCACACCCCTGTTATTCTTTCTGGCTGTGGGCCCTGGAGCCAACCAGACTCACCGTGACAAACTGAACCGAGGTTTTGAGAGAGAGACCCAGGGGACGCTGCTACCCAACACGCCAAGGAGCCAGCTCTGGACGTCTTTACCTTCACTCTAAAACCAGTGTCAAACCAGGGCCGTGCTGGACCCTTACCAAGCTGACACTTTAATCTCTGTAACTAAATCCATCAGTGAAATACTAATGCTGCCGACGGTATTTTTTCTTTCCTAGACAGTTATTAGCAGCCAGAAACAGTTTGTCTCAAGGAATTCACTTCCCCCAGGACCTTATTCAAGTGCCACAGGGTTCTACGAGAAAAATGTGAGAATCTTTCTCCAGATCCGAAGCGCAGCCTGCTGGTGAGTAGCTCGGTGACTCGGACATGTGACTTTTCCTGTCCGGAGGAGCCATCCTTCATCAGTAAACAAGTGGCTTGGCTTAAATGGATGCCAGATCTCTTGCAGTTTTAAAACTGCTATGGTCATTGTCAGGCTTGGTCAAACAAACTCTCAGCTTGCCTAATTTTTATTAATTTAGGCATTTATTCATTTATTTAAGAATCCTTTTAAAGCAGTGGTCCCTAACCTTTTTGGCACCAGGGACTGGTTTCATGGAAGATAGTTTTTCCATGGACCAGGGCATGGGGATAGCGGGGAACAGAATGGTTTTGGGATGATTCACCCGCATCACATTTCTTGTGCAGTCGAACCTCTCTGCTAACGATAATGTGTATTTGAAGCCACTCCCCAGCGCTAGGATCACCCCCTCAGCTCCATCTCAGACCACCAGGCATTACATTCTCCTAAGGAGCCGCAACCTGGATCCCTCGCGTGCGCAGTTTACAGTAGGGTTCGGGCTCCTGTGAGAATCCAGTGCCATTGCTGATCAGACAGGAGGCGGAGCTTGTGTGGTGATGCCAGCGATGGGGAGCCCCCGTGAACACAGACGAAGCTTCACTCACCTCCTGCTGTGCGGCCTCATTCTACCAGGCCATGGACCAGTCCGTGGCCTGGCGGTTGGGGACCACAGTTTTAAAGTATCTAGCTGGTGCTGAGTCCTTGGGAGGGAGCAGTTGACAAACAAATGTGTGATCCATTCATTTCTCTCGTGGTAAGTGCCACCAAGGAAAAACAGAGGCAGATATGAAAGCAGGTGACGGGGCCTGACCTCCACTGGGAGGGCAGGCGTGGACACTGGGATGAAGTGGCTTTTCAGCCAAAAGGCGAGTTTGTACCAGCCACATGACAGAAAAGAAATGAGCTTCCCAGATGGAGAAAACACCATGTTTTGATGGCCCTGGGCCAGGAAGGATGTTGAACTATTCAAAGAAATGAAAGAGCCCCAGTGGACTGGGGTGTGATCAGTGAAGGGAATGTGGTTTTCTGTTGTCCTTAGAATGAAATCCACTCTTTCCCCAGTTGAGGCCACAAGACTCTGCCCGAGTCCCCACCTCACTTTTCTCCATCACGTCACTTACTTTAGCCTCAAGGATTTGCAGCTGCTGAAACTCACTCCCTTTTGCTCTCACGATGCCCGATACCTCCTCACACTTCTGCAATCAGCTTGACTGCTGTCTCTCCTCCGGGCCTTTCCTAATCACCCCATTTTAAGGAGGTCGGCTCTTCTCCCCCCACACCTTGTCTCTAGCTCAGAGCCTGTTTCTGGCACTTGTCATGGCCCTGGCCACGGTTATTTTGTTGACTTGTTTATTCCCCTAGGGCAGGTCACATATCAGTGTCTCCTCATTAAATACTGGGGGTTTGAGGAGACTAGAGCAGAAATAGATTTGGAAAAGCCTTAGAGAGCTGGCTAAGGAGCTTGGGTCTCATCCCGTGGAGAAAGGCATGCATTTGAAGGGGCTCACGGAGGATGTGATGGCACCTCCACGTTACACATGTAGGGCCGCTGTGCAGAGACCAGATGGGAAAAGGCCTGAGTGGATGTGGGGAGACCAGGTAGAGGCCACTGTAATAGTCTGCTTGGGAGATGACAGTGGCTTGGACCAGGATGGGGGAGTAAAGATGAGCCGTGTGGTTGGACTCATGGGGTATTTAGGAGGTAAGAGTCCGTACTATTTGATGATGGGTTGGACGTGGGAGTGAGGGACAAGGAAGTGCCAGGGAACCTCAGGTTTCTGGCATGAATAGACCCTTTATCAAAGATGGAAAGCTCTAGGTCCTACGTGTTAACAGCAATAACAACATGGAAAGCACTAAAGGAGGGGAGGTGGGCTTGTGGAAGGAAGACGAAAGGTCAGATTTGGGATGTTTCATGTGTTCGGTGCCTGTGAGATCTCCCAGTAGCACATCCGTTGAGGGGGCTGTAGGATATATGGATGCGGGGCTCAGGAGAGAAGAAAGAGAAGACCGGGCTGGAAGACGAATAGAGTTGGGAGTCGTGGTGGTTCGGAAGTGGCAGTGTCAAGAGAGGCAGAGGCAGGCCTGTCTCCAAGCCCTGATGAGTGGGACCTGAGAGAATAAACAGCCTCCCTGTGAGAGCCAGAAGAGGAGGTCTGGCAGGGAGTGGACAGGGTTAATGAGAGAAGACCTTGGGGACAAGGCAGAGTTGGAGGTCAAAGTGGGACCGTTCTAGATAGCACATGGAAGGATTCATAGGGACATGGAGAAGAGTGGGGCCGAGTTAAAGGGCAGAGAGAATTAGAGGGATAGGACAGCGGGAAATAAATGCAGGCCACGGCCTATGGGGCTAACAGGAGAAATTTCTGGGGACAACATGGATTTGAGGCAAGAAGAAATTAGGTAATTTTCAGAATTGTCAAGATAAAAAGCGGGCTCTCTGGATGTTTGGTTGAGACAGCTTGGGTACGAGAAGTATCTGAGAACCTTTTCCTCTCGATTTCTCTCCAGTTATGGGTCCAGGGTACTGTTGTCTGAGTCAGCTGCTGGCTTCCCTGCCCTCTGGTCTGCTCTTCACTAGCCTACTGCTAGGTGTTCCTGTGGATTTTCTATCTTTAGTTACAATAAATTGAGAAAGTCTGTATGCTTACTTCACTTCATTCAATTATTTTAAAATGGTAAAAGCCACGCAAGCAGGCTGACGAAAATTTAGGTAATATGGAAAAAATTTCCCGATACTTCCATTGTCAGATCTCAGATAATTATAATCTGGAGCATCCTGCTCCTCTTGTTTCTCATGTTGATATTTACTGTTTTGCAGATTTCAATTTTGTCTCCTGTTTATCACTTAGTATTCTGAACGTTTCTCACGATCCTCTTAAATTTTTGTACCTGTCACTTTGAGGTTTTTGTATTATTAAAGTGATACATGCTTGTCTGAGTTTATCAGGCTATACAATCATAGAAAGCAAAAGTTTGTCCGCCACCACATCTCATTCCTCAGAAAGCCAGTGCCTGCAGCCCAGAGGGCGTCTCTCCACACGTCCGAGCACTGGCAGACACCAAATGAACATAGAGACACATATGCCTTGTTGCCACACAAAAGAAATCTGAACCTTTTCCCCTTACCACGTCATAGACATTGCCTCATGCCAGCAAATGCAAACCTGTCTCATTTTCATTAATGGCTGCATAGTAGTCCACTATTTGGACATGGCATAATTTATCCAAACAGTCCCCAAGGACTGCTTTTCACATAAAAAGACTGCGGAAACAATCCATACACACACATCATTATGCACCGTGAACACATCCCTCCAGAATTACTAAGAGGGGAAGCCCTGAGTGAAAAGAAGTGTGCATTTTAAAATGTGATAGACATTGTCAGATTGTGCTCTATGAAGGTGATACCCATTTACGCTTTTATCCACAATCCCTCTTTCTTCAAACTCCTTCCAAAGTCTTTGGATGTTTGGCACCAGATGAGTGAGACATAGTATCTCGTAACTGCGACAGGCGTTGCTTCAATTTAGAGTCAGTGCCCTTGATTGTTTCATACGGTCAGCCGTTGATGTTTCATTTTCTGTGAAGCACTTGTCCTCATTATTCCTTCCTTCATGGAGTTACTGGGTTTTTGTGTTGTTATTGTGAATTTGTAAGAGTTTGCTGTATGTTAAGGAAATTAACTGTGTGTCACAAAAATTTTGTCCAGATTTATCTGTATTCTGACTTTTCCCCCCTTTACCAGAATTTAAAATGTCATGTAAAGAAGTGGTTCATGGATTTTTCTTTCTGGTATTCTCCCTTAATGGTTATAGAATTTTCTAGAAATCAAATGTGCTATAATTTATCAAATAAATCTGTTGCTTCCAATTTCAGAGAATATAAATACTATTGTGATAAACAACTTTGTACATATATTTTTTTTCCATATTTGGGGCAAGAATATATTTTAGGAATGGGAGTACCAGAACATGGCTCTTGATGATACATTGTCAAAATAATTTTTCAAAGAGAAAACCCACCAGCAGATTGTAAGGATAGTAAGAAAACCGTGTTTCTGTTTTCCAAAAGACTGACACTTGGAGGTTTGATGTCATTGTCAGTATAAAATTTATACAAATGGTCCTTGGGTTTACTTTCTAGGGGGTGAGAGGCAAAAAGAGTGGGGGAAGAACAAGAGTGGGCAGCAGTATGGTTAAAGAAAGCTATTAAAGTTTATTTAAGAAAAACAGGCACTAAACACGGAGAACCAATCTGTTTTAATCCGGCAGCCTCACACCCCCACAAACCCAGCCTCGGTGAGGACAGCTGAGCTCCTCTCTTGGAATGTAAACATTTCCCAAGGTTGGAGTGGTCTTTCCACATCATAAAATACATAATCCTCCTAAAGTGGGTTCTTAGGGGTTGAGGGCTGTTGTGTTTATCAAACAACTGAAACAAGTAAATCAGCTTATCCCAATCGTGGTCAGTGACTTCTTGATCCTGCTGGGGAGGCGGAGAGAGGAGGCCATCACGCTCACCTGACATTGTTCTGTGCATTAGCAGACGGGCTGCCCATGATAAATTGTCTCCTACACAGGCTAATATTGCTTTTTACTTATAGACTTTTTTATTATGGAACTGTTCATTGGAACTTGTTATGGGCTGAATTGTGTTCCCCAAACTTCACGTGTTGAAGTCCTATCCCCCAGTACCTCGGCATATGTATTTGGAGGTAGGGTTTAACGAGGTAATTAAGGTTAAATGAGATCACCGGGGAGGCCCTAAGCCAACATGACCGGTGTGTTTGTAAGAGGAGATTAGGGCATAGACATGCCCAGAGGAAAGACGGTGAAGATGTGGGAGAAGATGGTCCTCTGTGAGCCAAGGGGAGACGCCTCAGAATGAAACCGGTCCTGCTGACGTCTTGATCATGGACTCCTAGTCCCCAGAACTGTGAGTAAACACATTTCTGTCGTTTAAGCCATTCACCTTATGGGACTTTGTTATGGCAGCCCTAGAAAACTATTATAATACAGTACCCCAAATTAAAAGAATAGTATAATGAATCCCATGTACCCATCCCCCAGCTTCAACAATTATCAATAATTTGTTAACCTTATTTTATTTTTTGCCTCCAATTTTTTTCCTGCAGTATTCTAACATCCCAGACATCATATCATTTCACTGATAAATATTTCAGGATGCATCTCTGCTTAAGGACTTTTTAAAATCATATTCTCCAGGCTGTCATCTCTCCTGACAAAACAAAATAGTTTCTTACTATCTGTCACCCAAGCCATATTCAGCTTTTCCCAATTGTCTCAAGGGTGATGTTGTTTGTTTGTTTACAGAGAGTTTGAATCAAAATCCAATTTGTATTTGGTTGTTACTTCTTGTAAATCTTTTGTTCTAGAACAAAGCTCAGCTTCTGCCCTTTTTATTGTGGTATTAACTTATGGAAAAAAATTGGATTTTTTTTTATCCTGTGGAACACCTCACATTCTGACTTGGCTGATTATTTCTTAATGATGTAGTTTAATTTTTTCCTTTTTCTGCCATATTTTTTGTAACTTGGTAATTAGATTTAGAGGCTTATTTAGATTCAGGTTCAATATTTTAGGCAAGAATATTTCAATTGCAGTTTGACTTTTTAAATGCTGAAATAATCAACAGTTCATTTTCTATTCAAAGTATACTAAACAACACATAAAAATTGTCCTGAGTAACTAGTAGAGACAGTCTGATTTTGCATATCAAAAACACCCAAGTGGAGACAAGAAAAAGTGAGGGAAATAAATGAAGAACATGCAAAGGTCACTATTTTCACTAAAAATCTGTCCCAGAATGGAACTTCCTGACTTCAGGAATGATTACCATACACATTTGGGGTTAAAAAAAAAAAAAGTCAAATTATTTTATTGTTTTGTTTTAAAACCATATTGACGTGGCAGCGAAACAGCCTCCAAACAAAAGTGTCCCCAGTGCACCCAACGTGTCCCTTGGAGGGCTTTCTCTCGCTCTGAGCTGCTCTCAGCAGCTGTTTCTCTGCTGTGTTAGCGCTTCCACTCCGTGCTATCGGTGGCCTGCCCTCCCCGTGAATCGGGCTTCACCGAAGTACTATTTATAATAGCAGAAGACTGGCAATGACCTATGTGCTCATCAGAAGGGGACTTGTTAAATATGCTACGGAATTCTAAGAAGCCTTTGCAAGATTGTTGTAAGAATGCATAAGAAACTACAAAGGGAAATTAGAGGACCAAGGGCTGGTGTGGAAGAGAGATTTGATATTCACTGTAGACCCTTTTGTGCTATTCGAATTTTTAGCTAAGTGTATAAATGACTTTGCAAAAAAAAATTAATTGGATTTATTAGTGCTTTGGAAATTGGGATGGACCAAGTGGTTGTTAGTCACACAACAGAGCTGAGCCAGTGATTTTTGGTTCTTGCCTGTGTTTATCAAGCCCAGGATATGACAGACAGCAGAGAGGTTTTCATTTGAAACAGTTTTCAGCTTGCATTTGACCACTTTGAAGACGGAAACCAAACAGACTTTTGGAACAGTTTTCAAGAATCAAACGTGTTCTGTGTTTCAAAGGTTTTTAACTTACAAATAGACCTTTCTCTGGAGTGACATTCCCCACTTTGGAAAACTAAAACAAGTAGCTTGTGCGCACATGCACACACACACAAAAGTATAAATTATGATTAATTCTGATCAAACATGTGCTGTCGTCTGGAAGAAAGCAAAAGAAACTCCAAAATAGAGTCCAGTGTTTAGTGTTTCCATAAAACATGTGTGTGCTATACATTGCAAGGCACTGGTGAAGGAAGTCTATTAATAGAATTGAGAAAACAGTAATAGCGGCCCACAAGGGCCTGGTCATTTTTCAAGATATGAGAATGAGCTCTTGGCTTTATAATTTTAGGGCTGTTAAAACACCTGCCAGCAGGACTTATTTGTGTGGGTTTTTTTCCCCCATTACACTGCGTGTGGAAAGACATTTTCAAACAAAGTATAAAAACCATTCAAGAAAACTCAAAGCCCCAGCTATGAAGCTTGATAAAGTGATTCAGAAAACCTGTTTACAAATCTGAAAACAGTCACTCGGTGCTTTGATTAACTCTCAAGCTCCCATGCTGCGGGGAAGCCTAACTACAGAGGAAATATCTGTAGAAAAGGACTCTCAGTAAGCACAAATCCTATTAAGCGAATGCAATAGCAGGGAGATTTCAAAAGAGTTATCTCAGATTTAACTTATCAGGGCCTGAACCACTTCCATCAGGGTGACAAAGCCTGTAGCCACTGAAGGAGATGCTTCCTGCGTCTAGGCTTCCAGAATCTTTCCAATTTTAGGTGGCATGGCCCCATGTTACCCGAGAGGCACTGAGCTCCTCCTTGTTTGGGCCTTTATTCTAATAGCTGAGTCCATTCTACACCCAGCCCAAGCATGAGAACTTGGAAACTGCCTGCAATTCTTTGCCCTACTAGCTGGCCAAATTCCTCATTCATTCCTTCAGATTAAAGATTGCATACTCGATATGGCAGAATGCTCTGACACAAGTGTAAGGACATGGTTAAAGGCTCCTAAAGGAGCCACAGGGGCTCCGGTGTGAATCTCAGTGCTGTCACCTGGTAGCTGTAAAATGTACCCCAGTGGCTGGAGTGAAGGTTGAAAACTATAAAGCAGGTCACCTGTCTCGAGGGACTCCTCACTCCGGAGCAGACGCTCCCCTCTGGTCCAGGTGGGAGGGCAGGCATGTGGAGTAGTAATTATAGAAATGATCAGAACCTAAGAGCAGTATGACCTAGGCCCTCAGAAGACCAAAGGGGAAAGCAGGTGGCTCCCTTGCGGAGGCCAGGGTAGGGCTCAGGAAGAGGAAACCCCCTGAGCAAAGTCTTGGAACTCATCTGCCAGAGTAGCAGTCAGGGAAGGCCACTGAGGGTAAAGACAGAACAGCAGGTCAGAAGTTACGGAGCACTTGTAGGCCCTGGCACACAGTGTGACAATGACTCATTTCTCATCTTGCATGAATTTGCTGCTTTCGAGGGACCTGGGTATCTCCACGAGGGCTGTGGTACATGCTATCCATTTCTCGTAAGCAGGGCTTGCCACACTGGCTGTAGCAGGACAGAGAGTTCTCGGCCCTCTTCCTCTCCTCTGGGACACCCGCGCTCCTTTTCTGGCCCATCTGTGGCTTCATTTCTTCCCAACGGGAGGGACTATTAATCTGGACAAATTGCAGGGTGTTGATTTGGCGGTAGGTGCTAGTGGGCAGGACCGCTGTGTACACGATGATCACAAACCTCTTTCCTGATTCTCAGGTTTCCCTGCCCCATCCCCACCCCAGGTTTTCCAAAGCGTGGAGCACTTTCCGCTAGCCACACTGTGTGATTGGAAGGTGTCCCTAGTAAAGTGCCCCTAACCCCAAGGTTCTGTAACGAGCTGTGATGCACAGGAGAAACTCAATACATGAGGGCTGGGCTAAATAATGCTCCAGCTAAAAGAAACTCTGCCCTCTTGCTTAAAAACGCTTATGTTTGGCCTAATGCTAGCTACTGACACTAGTTTTCACATATTTGTGATGTAGATAGATAATGAGTTTTGTCGGAAGCCATTACTAGCATCACACTTGGATTACAGATAAGGTGGGTGTTATAGCTTTTACCGCCGTGGGATGACCTGACATGACTGACCTACATCCATCAATCTGTCCCTATTTCTTGCCAGAAATAAGTCTGCCCCTGTTTTAAGAACACATGCAAGTCTGTTCTGAGGCACCATGGAACTTGGGACACCTGCTTTTACAAAGGCCACCTGGGACTCAAAACAGCCACGGGATTCCTGGTTAGGGTCTGGGAAGGATCACGGTCACTGAGAGGAGGGTCCCCAGGTGAGCAAGGCACCTGAAGCAGAACAGTCATTTGCTGGCACAGGTTTCCGCAGGTGCGGGTGGTTCTGGAGCCAGCCACTGCGGCAGGTCCCTCCTCCTTGCCCGGGCCACAGCTCCATCGTGTGACTTTGGGGTTCATTTTTGGAAGCTCATCCCAGATTCTGTCCCTTCAGCAATTCCGAGGAAACGTGGAAAAGTGTCTGTATTCTATAACTGGGGAAACTGAAGAGCATGAAGAGAATAGACGTGCCAGAAGACACAGAACCGCTCAAGAGTGGCCCTGGCAAAGAGAAAGCGAGACCTGTAACACTGACCTCGGCCGCCTGAGGTTTTCTCCCAGCTCTACGCTCGGGGCTCCCTTGCCCCCCCCAGTCAGCGCTCGGCCTGAATACCCGGGCCCGGCCCTGACTTCTCACCTGCAACGGTTCCTCTTTCCAGCAGGGGTTCTCTCACCCCTGCTCCTGCTTCGGTTTTCTTCACTGCACTTACCGGCCCTGACTTACTGAGTGTCCGTGCATTTACGGTCGTGAGCTCCCACGGGAACATAACATGCGTGGCAGCAGGAACTTTTATTCCCTGCTACGTCCCTGATATCTAAAACAGTAACTGGCACGCAGTAGAGAATGAATCCGAGCTAACAATTGTAAAGCCCTCCATCCGCACTAGGCATTTGGTATGTATTCGTTTATCAAATTCTTACACCAGTCTACTGGGACAGGTGCGATTATCACCCACAGTTTTCAGATGAGAAGGCCGAGGCTGAGAGAGGTGGAAGAACTTACCCGAAGTGGTACAGGTTATTCAGTGGCAAAACCTAAATACAATCTAGGGCGATTTAGCCAAAGTCCCTACTTTCCTTACTACACAATATAGCACATTGAGATTCTACCTTCCTGGTCCTCCTTCTAAGAATCTCCAGCAAAGATAACTTCAGCACAGCCCTTATTTTTGGAAAATATTTAAAATTATTTTCTACTGAAATTTTTAAATGTGAACATTATCCCAAAATAAAATAAGGCTAGTACATCAGAATGCTCCAAGGAGCATAAATAAGAAGAGAAAATGATTAGAAGACCCGCAAGGTATATGACCAAAGTAAATCTTCTATAAAGATGTTCATTGTTTTATTATTAAAATAACTTTTTTCATTTAAATGACTTTTGAGAATTATTTTGAGATGACAACTTAGTCGACATATTGAAAAAACTCAGACTGTTTTCAAGAAATGTTATTAACAGAACTTTGATAAATTAGTACTTAAAGGCACAGTTGCCTGGGGGTGGGATTTCATGTGTTTGGTGGGGTGTCGAGGAAGGTGCCCCTTTTCCCCACACCAAAATTGCCTCCTGGGAAATCTTGCTGGGACCTGGAATTACACCATCAGCCGTGACTGTATCTTCTGTTAAAATACATCTCCTGAGAGAGACGGCCCTTTCGTCTCCTCAGTCTTTTATGTGAACACATCCAGCTGTTCATGAAAACAGTTTTTTCACAGGGAGAAAAGCAGAGAGCACTTGAGGACCGGCATTCCTGAGGGCAGGGATCCCGCAGGAGGGAGAAGAAGGAAAATGAATTGGCAGGTGTCCCCTATTTGGCATATCTAAAGAAGGAGTTCAAATGAGTCTGGTAACAAAAATAAAAATATTATGAAAATTGTTTTCTTTGTAAGCTCTAAGGAGGGCAAGACTGGACCTGTTTGTTCAGTTCGTACCCCCAGCACCTCGTCGGTGAGCACAGCGCCCAGCACGTAGCAGAAGCACAGCTGCTGTCCTCAGGTGGATGAGCGTGGGTTCTGGAGCCTTCCCAGCCTCCAAGCAAAGCTCTACCTTCTCTCTCCCACAAAGCCTCTCCAATGGAAGTAAATTTCTCCTCGGAATTTCTCAGCAATATTACTTCCACAGGGAATTTTATGAAGAATTAATCTTATATAGATAGTGAAATCTCTTCGAAAGTTTTGTTGAAAAGCTAGTCATATTATGTTTTGTTGTGAAATGTTCTATATGTTTCTGTCTTATCTCCCCATCTGGATTATAAGTCTGAGAAAAGTAGAGGCTTCACAACTTTGTTTCTTCAATGCTTTTAGTACAAACATAAATATTGATTGGATTTTATTGGAAGCCTTCACTATTCAAGCAAACTAAACAGAAAAGGAAACATAAGACCCCAAGTACATTGTCTTACTGCATCAGTGTGTCTCAAATGCAAAACTTGAAAGTGCTGGATTAAATCAGTGTATTTATCATTAATTGCACACTGACCTCAACAGAAGAACATAATTGATTTTTAAAAACCAGAGTAGTCCCTATTTATCTGGACAAGCAATGTGCAATCACATGCATATACACTATGACTGGACTTGGGAAACTTAAAGTCTATAGCTGTACGTGCCATCAGCATACCTCACCTCTTTGGATTTAGAAAAGCTGTGTTTGATGGCAGTAAGACTGATAAAACATACCACTTCCTTTGTAATTATGTTGAAATTTTTATTAACATTCTTATAAACTATAAAATTTTAAGTTTTTTTCTTTGATATTGCCTTATATATTCTTTACATTTATTTCTTCCCCAAGGATCAGTTCTCATAACTGCTAATGAACCGTGTTCTTTTTCTATGGCTGATTCCTTAGCATTTCTTTGTGTCTCTTTGAACTGTGCACACAGAGCACATTACTATACACCAACATCTACGTAATAAAAATAACTCCCTGCTACCCACCACCCTTTCTATTTGTTTATTATAGGGTTGAAAGTTCATCAGTTTCCCTTCCCTTCTTCCTAATCAAATAAATCGATGAGGGAAAAATACAAAATCCACAACCACATCAACTACCAGCAGGATATTGTGAACAGATTAATGCAGCTCTTAAGATATTGACATGGGTCAGACTTTGCACTCGAGGGTCTTGTTGCGCTTGTTGGCAGTGCTGGCTCTTAGAGACGTCAGGTTTTGGGTGGGATCATGTGTACCACGAGCACAACAGCCCATAGCACATTAAGAAATCACGTAACAGCCCTGTGGTTCCCTGGTGTTCTCAGTAAAGGAGAGAACAATGCATACTTTCAAAGACAGTACAAACTTATGAAATAACGATTGACTCTGGCTTCATATATCTTGATTTTGAGAAAATGTGAGGATAGAATTATATTTACCCTTCATATCAGAAACAATTTGAGAATAATTTCACTCATCTTTCCAGGAAACCTAGTCTTTGGGTTACAGAGCAGGGTAACTCTCTTCTCGTCAATCCCTATCCATCTCTACCTTCTAGTGAAACCACCACCAAGGTTTTTTCATACCGTGTTTAGAACACATGGAAGGCTTCCCTCTCCAAAAAGCCAACACTTATCGATGAGGTGCCAGGCACCATTTAAGCACTCTCTAATGTTTAATCATTATAACTATTCTCTAATGCTGGTGGTGCTTTTATAATCCCATTTGAAAGACGAGGAAACTGAGGGAGAGAAAGGGCTTACCCGAGCTATTCAGCTGAGAAGTGCAGAGTCTGAATTCAAACCCAGGCAGCCTGAGGCCAGCGCCTTCCCAAGCTCTAGGTCCCTGCACAGCGTGTCCTCTTACTTAATAAATACCTAACAAGCGACCCAATCCCCACCCTACCCCACCTCCGACTGATACCACTATTCTTCTTTCTTTTTATTGGAAGCAAACTTAGGGCGAAATCAACTTGGATTTTTCACTTCAACTCAGACAAAAAGAAGTCACATCCTTTCACGTTCTTTAAAATCATGTTAATTCTGTGAATCCCAATATCTTAACTCAGAATTGTTTAAAAAGTAGCGAAGTTTGTGTTACTGTTGCCCTACCCTCCTGGATGCTTTGGTTCTACTTCTTGCTTATCGTTTTTCCGTAAGCCAGTTTGGGGAGGAGGCAATGTGTCTTTTGGTCCTGGAACACTGCTGGCCTCCGAACCTCATTATGGCAAGTCACTTTCTGAAGCTGGGCTGTAGCTCCAGACAAATGATTGCATGAAGTATTAAATAAACATACAACATTTACGTTATGCTCTTTCTTGAAATGATTTATTGTCATTTTCTTCTTTCAGTGCTGCTCTCTGGACATAAAAGACACAAGCTTTTGCAGTTTATACAAACCAAATCCTCTGTTTGTTCTGATTAAGCATTCATGCGTCTTTAATATAGTACAGGCTTTAGATTTGGGATTATTCCCTGTGGGAGTGGTGGAATTAAATACATTAGCCGACGGAGATAAGGAAGGGCACCAGAGTTTAATTGCCATTGAAATAGATATGCTGGGTAGCAAAAATAGAAGGCAGGGAAACAGTCTGTATTCTCACTTTCTGCCACGGTGGATGAAGTTCTACGATTGTGTGACTTGCAGCCTCTTGAAAAAGTCTCCAAAGCTAATGGCCTAGAAACTGTAGCAAATAGGTGAAAATCGTGCCAGAAGCCAAGTCAACTCTTTCTTAAGAAGCCCTGTGCCTGAGAAGACGTCACTGTGGAGACAGGGAACCTCGGAGCTGCCCACCATGAAGAGCCTTCAGCTCTACCGGAACCGGGCACAATTGTCTTGTCAATCGCGGGGGTATCATTATATCACCCCAAATTCCCGTGCTTCTCCGGAGGCATTTCAGAAATGTGAAGAGAGATACCACCTTCTTCTGTGGCCCCAGTCAGTGACTGGACAGAGAAGAAGTTTCCATAGGTAACTCCAACTGGCGGATTTTTATTTTTCACTATTTTATAATTGGCTGATCTATTGGAGTTTTCTTTTTCATTCTACTCATGGCTATTGTAAATGGATCTTGTCATACTCCCCCAGAAGCCAACACTTGCAGGCAGCCTGGGGTTGGGAAACTTGTCCAGTTAACCCGTATGAAACAGATAATAATGAAAGTGCTTTTTAAAAAAGTTCTGTGTGAGTTATGCTTACTTTCACTTCAATTTAGAAATCTTTAACTTTTCTGGTTTTTAAGTTTTAATCTAGATGGAAGGGGCAAAAAATAAAGTTATGCCCTTGGGAGCAATGAAAACCAAGAGAAACACCTCAGAAAACAAAATTTATCAGAATGGGGGAGACCCTGAATTAAAAATATATTAGCTGATTCCATTTATGTGAAATTCTAGAAATGGCAAAACTAATCTAGAGTGACAGAAAGCAGATCAGAGATTGTCTGGGGCCAGGGTGCGTGGGAGGGGGAGGAGCCGCAGGAAAGGAGCGCAGGAAACCTTAGAGAGGGTTGGAAATGTTCTACATCTTAATTGTACAGTTACACAAATTAAACTCATCAACCCGTATACTTAAAATGAGTGCATTTTATTCTACTTAAATTACACTCCAATAAAGTTGATTTTTAAAATATACTGGCATAGTAAGTTCCTGAGGAGCCATGGGAAACCTTTCTAAATCATCTTTTATTTTAACACAAAAGAAAATAGTTGAGCTAATACTCCAGAAGACATTAATGGTCAACGAATCTTTTACCCCCAAACAAAAATAATATATATCCATCAGCTTTAAGTGCTGTAGCCGACAGACTACGCTGTCGTTGCCAGCCGCTGTCTGAGAGACTCTCCGGAGCTCCGCAGGCGGAGTTGCAGGCCCGGCTCTATCCCAAGCTGCACGCAGTTGTCGCCGCTGCGGCCACCGTGTTCATTCTCCCTAATGGAGCGCGGGGCAACCAAATTAATTGCAAGATGTGCTTTAATCTCCGTATGAACATGGAAATAAGCGTCCATCAACCCCGTGCCCAGCACGTCTTCCCTCACCCGCGCTCCAATCCCGCAGTGGCAGTTCTGGGCTATGACCCGGTGTCCTCCCCAGGCCAGAGGGAGCGTGGTGGCCTGGCCAGTCTCGGGTGGGCTGCAAGGCGCAGGAGAGGCCGCGGCGCGGGGTGGGCAGGGCTGGGGAGCTGCAGCGGGGCGAGGCAGCCTGACCCCGGGCCCGGGATCCCAGGGCCCGAGGCGCGCGACCCGGCTGTCCCCACGCCAGGGGCTCACCGCCCTTGGTGGATGCGGAGAGTTTGGGTTTTGTGATTCAACAGTCGGTGAGCATCCCCCCCAGAGGGAAAGCAGCCAGAGCCAGGCCGGCTCCCTCTCTGTGGTCCTGCAGGCTCTCGCAGTGTTTACACTAAACTCCAGGCCCCGAGGAGAATTTACGGCCTTATCGCTGGAATTAAGGGCGACGTCGGCCGGGGCTGAGTGTCTCCTTACTCTTTTTCCAAGGAGACTTGGCTTCGTGTAGGCGGGTGGTTATTTTACTCTCTCTCTCCTCCTTTGCCTGAAGTTCCTCTTTGAAGATTTTCTGTCATGTTTATTGGGATAATGAGGATTTATTTTTTGCCTCTATTCCAATATTGTCAGGAAATGATTTCTATAAGAAAGCATTCTCTTAGAAACCGCAAATTAGATGTAATCAATGTGAAGATTGCTACAGATCAGTATTTCTCTTTTTAAAAACTTATCGATTACTAAGATGATTACAAAAGAATATTTAATGTATATGTAAGGTAGAAAGAATAATGATATGATGAATAGTCAGCACGAGAATATAACTGTCTAAGACCCTTGAACTCTTCCCTGACCCCTTCCCATCCTGAATCTTCTATCAGAAGCCCTTTACAATCTTAATATGTAATTTTATCATGTGTTTTCATCTGTAAAATTATACCCCTTTAAACTTCTGCATGTTTTTGAACTTGATATACGTGGACTGATATTATACATATTCTTTTTGGTTTGTTTTTTCCCCAGTGACACGATGTTCCTAAGGGCCGTGTGTTTTGCTGCATGTAGCTGTGATCCATTCACATTCGCTCCCGCATCCATCCATTCTATTACTGCTGGACATTTGGGTTATTTCCCATTTTTTCTATACAAATAGTACTGTTAACATTCATAGATTTCTCCGGTATGCACTCTAGAATTTCTATAGGCCTAGCTGGGAGTGGAGTTACTGGGTTTGGGTGTGTACGTCTTACTGCACGCACGGTGTGCGTTATACTGACAATGCCGAATTGTTTTCTATACCGCATGTAGGGATTGTCCCCCTCTTTAGCTACACAAACACACACACACACACACACACACACACACACACATACACACACACACAGAAATTGTCCATACCTTCACCAATATTTAATATTGTCAGATTTACTTTTTGCCAATTTAGTGGTAATGAAACAGATTCCTATGATGATTTTAACTTGCATTAATATTTTTCCAGTTAATGAATGAGGTTGCACAACTTTTTATGTTTATTGGCTATCTGGGTTTCCCCTCTGTGAAGGGTTGTTCTTCATTTCCCGTTTCTGTTGGTTAGTTACATGTATTGCAAATATCTTCTTGGTTTGCGGTGTTCCTTTCACTCTCTTTATGGTGAGTTTTGATGAGCTAATGTTCTTGGTTTTAATGTAGTTTAATTTATCAGTCTTTGGGTATGTGCTTTGTGTTTTTTGTGTCTTATTTAAGAACTCCTTCCCTAATCCTAGGTTATAAAGATAGTCTCCTATATTTAAGAGTTTTGCAATTTTACCTTGTACATTTAAGTCTTTAATCCACTGGAATTGGTTTTCATGTGGTATAAGGTGCAGATTCAATTTTGTTTTTTACCATATGGGTATTCAATCGTCCGAGCATCATTTATTGAAAGGTCCCAGAAATGTCATAAACTAAGTATCCATATGCTATGGACTAAATTGTGTCCCCCTAAAATTCATGTGTTGAAGTCCTAACTTCCAATATAGTGGTATTTCAAGAAAGGACATTTAGGGTTACATGAAATCATGAGGGTAGAGCTTTATAAGAAATAGAAGAGAGAGAAATTGATGTCTTCCTGCCATGTGAGGACACGTGAGAAGGCAGCCATCTGCACGCCAGGAAGTCGCCCTTACCAGAAACCAAATTAGACGCAACCTGATTTCACATTTCCCAGTCTTCAGAACTTGAGAAATAAATGTTGCTTAAGCCACCAAGTGTATGATATTTTGTTAGGGCAGCCAGAACAGACTAATATTCCACACACATATTAATATTTTTTTCCTGGGCTCTCTATTTCTTTGATTAATTTGTCTATCCCTAAACTGATAAGATATTCAATTATTATTCATTATAAATGGTGATATCTGTTAAATTAAATTCTCCATTGGTCCTTTGATTTTTTCTACATAAATATTAGAATCAGCTTGTCAGTTTCACAGAAAAAAAAACACCTTTGGTGTTTTTATTGAAATCATATTGAGTCTAAATATCAACTTGGGGAACACTTTTTGATAATACTGAAATTTCTAATTCAGGAACATGATATATTATGTGATTTAAGCCTTCTCTATTGTATTGCAATAAAGCTTTGTCATTTTATTCAGAGAAATTTTGCACATGTTTTCTCAAAGTTAATCCCAGAATCTTTATATTTTTGATGACGTATTGATGACATTTTTTTAAAAATGGCATTTCTAAGGCCAGACACGGTGGCTCACGCCTGTAATCCTAGCACTCTGGGAGGCAGAGGTGGGTGGATTGCTCAAGGTCAGAAGTTCGAGACCAACTAAGCAAGAGTGAGACCCCATCTCTACTAAAAATAGAAAGAAATTATCTGGACAACTAAAAATATATATATAGAAAAAATTAGCC
>CAUYSK010051438.1:0-16689 GCA_963575035.1 Avahi laniger | reverse complement strand
GATTATTAAAATTTGGTATATGTATACAATGGAATATTACTCAATCATAAGAAATGACAGTGATCTAGAACCTCTTATACTTTCCTGGATTAAACTTAAGCCCATTATCCAAAGTGAGGCACCACAAGAGCAGAAGAATGGACTTGACTTGTACTCCCCATCAAATTAGTACTAACTGATCAACACTAGGGTGATCACATGACAGTAATATTCTTCAGAGATTAGGGGGATTGGCGGGGGTAAACCCGCAACTAAAGGACATGGGGAGCATTGTTGGGGGAAGGGCATGCCTTCAACCCTCGCTTGGGTGAGGCAAAGATATAAAGTGTAACCATAATGTTTGTACCATCATAATACCCTGAAATAAAAAATAAAAGTGAGGGATTAAGCTCCACTCACTTGAAGACAGAGTGTCTACATAAATTATTTGGAATTCTTCTGTTACATGAAATTTGACTACTTACACCCATTTATTTATTTATCTAATAATTTATATCACTATGGATTTATGGATAGTTATTTTACACTTTGGATTATAATTCAATAGCAGTTTACTTAATTGCTCAAATTTTTCAACTTTAGCCATTGGAAGATTTTCATTTGTTTACCATGTCCCTTTGACATAGCTTTATCATAGGTACCTTGTTACAAGGATGCATTTTTTGTCTGTTTGTTTGTTATTGGGTTTTGTTTTGCTTTACTTTTGAGTACTTCATAACTTTCTGGTCCAGCGAGATACTTCAGGCTCATCTTGTGTATTTCTTTCCTCCATCTTAGAAATAGCTTCAGTCCTTAGAAATTCTGCTAAGCTCCTTTTGTCAGTTCATTTTATTGTAGAACGGTATTAGAAGCCAAGATCCGGTGCTAGGTGTGCTTGCTGCAGTTGAGGTTTGTTGTTTTTAGGCCCACTCAGTTGATAGAGCAAGGGAATATATGTGTGTCTACTAACCCATGTGTGTACATATATTGATATTTCATACCTATAAATGTTTCTATGTGTAACTGTTGCATCTATCATTTATAAATTAGTTCATACTATTGTCTCTAATCCTCATCCATTATCACATGGATCACTCTGGGCTTTTCCCCTTGCTAATCTGTAACTCTAGCTCCAACAGTGAGAAACCTGGGTCCAACCATCTACCATCCATTTACTTAGCTTTTTAATTTCGGTATACAGGCATAACATACAGATGCTCCTCAATTTATGGTGGAATTATATCCTGATAAACTCACCGTAAATTGAAATTATCATAAGTCGAAATGCATTTATTACACCTAACCTACCAAACATCATAGCTTAGCCTAGCCTACCTTAAACATGCTCAGAATACTTACATGAGCCTACAGTTGGGCAAGATCACCTGACACAAAGTCTATTTTTATAATAATAAAACAAAAATTTTATAATAAGAAAAGTAATAAAGATCAAAATTCCAAATTTGAAGTACGGTTTCTACTCAATGTGTATTGCCTTGGCACATCATAAAGTTCAAAAATCCTAAGCTGAACCAGACGGTCACTCACGGATCATCTGTATGAGGATTGTTAACTCATACCCCCATGGCAAACAACTTATCCACCAGAGTAAAATGCTTATACTAAAGTATGTCTGCCTTTAAGTCTTACAGATTCCATTCATTTCAGTTATTTGAGTCAGAACTTTATTGCTCTACCATCTTCAGTGAGATGGTTTCATGTGTTTGTAATACAGTTAGATGGTTTTGTCACATTCTATATTTTATCCTGGGATCCCCTGGTCTCCAAGATGATTTTTTTCTACAATTTTCATACATTAAGTTTCACTCGTTGTGCTGTAAATTTCTATAGGTTTTCAAAAATGCATAATGTCACGTATCCACCCCTAGAGTATTAGAATAGTTTCAACGCTCTAAAAAGTCCCCTGTGCGTCACCTGTACATCTCCCTCCTCCTCTGCTTCCCTCAAACCTCTGGCAACCACTGATCTGCTCACTGTCTCTACAGTCTTGCATTCCATAATATCATATAATTGGAATCATACAGAATGAAGATTTTCTTTTACTTAGCAGTGTGCATTTAGGGTTCATTCATATCTTTTTGTAACTTGATAGCACATTTCTGTCTCTTTTTTGCCAAATACTATTCCACTGTGTGAATGTGCAATAGTTTTGGGGGTTTTTTTTTGTTTGTTTTTTTTGAGACAGAGTCTCACTGTGTTGCACCAGCTAGAATGTCATGGCATCATCCTAGTTCACAGCATCCTCAAACTCCTGGGCTCAAGCGATCCTCCTGCCTCAGCCTCCCGAGTAGCTTGGACTACAGGCATGCACCATCATGCCAGGCTAATTTTTTCTATATATTTTTAGTTGTCCGATTAATTTCTTTCTATTTTTAATAGAGACGGGGTCTCGCTCTTGCTCAGGCTGGTTTTGAACTCCTGAGCTCTAACAATCCTCCCACCTCGGCCTCCCAGAGAGCTAGGATTACAGGCATGAGCCACCGCGCCTGGCCTATAACAGTTTTTTAGCAATTCATTTATTTAAGACATCTTGAATGCTTCCAGTTTCGGGTGATAATAAAGTTGCTATAAGCATTCTCACGCAAGTTTTTATGAACATAAAAGTTCAAATTAGTTGGAAAAATTTCCAGGAGTGTGAATGATGGATGATTTGTGCTATGGTTTGAATGAACCCTCCAAAACTCATGCTGAAACTTAAATCACACCGTGGCAGTATCAAGAGGTGGGGCCTTTAAGAGATGATTGGATCATGAGGACTCTGCCTTTA
The DNA here is from genome assembly GCA_963575035.1 of Avahi laniger. Lineage (NCBI taxonomy): Eukaryota > Metazoa > Chordata > Mammalia > Primates > Indriidae > Avahi > Avahi laniger. Next base: position 13,922 of record CAUYSK010051438.1, on the reverse strand, counting down.
TGAATGAATGAATTAATTCATGGATCAATGGACTAAGGGGATAACATAGGAGTGGAACTGACGTCTTTCTAAGAAGAGAAAGAGAGAACTGATCTAGCACATTATCAGGCCCAGCCCTTCACCACGTAATTTCTTGTGCTGCCTCAGGACTTTGCAGCATTCTTACCAGCAAGAAGGCTCTCAACAGATGCAACCCCTTGACCTTGGATTTCTTGCCTTCCATAGCTGTAAGAAATAAATTAATTTGCTTTATAAATTACCCACCTTCAAGTACTATGTTTTAAGCAACAGAAAACAGACTAATAAAGTATGGTAAGGCTATGCTTAGCTTTGTAAGAAACTGCCAAACTGTCTTCTGAAGTAGCTGTACCATTTGCATTTTCACCAGAAATGTATGAGAGTTTTGGCATTGTCAGTGTTTTGTATTTTCGCCATTCTAATAAGTGTGTATGATATTAAATTGTTATTTTAACTTGCAATTTTCTAAGGGCGAATGATGCTGTTGAACATCTCTTATCATGCCTATTCACCATTGCATTTTGTCTTCGGTGAGGTGTCTGTTCAGATCTTCTGCCCATTATTTATTAGGGATTTTTGATTTATTATTGTTTAGTTTTAAGAATTTTTTGCATAGTTTGTATGCAAGACAATATCAAATATGGGTTTTGCAAATATTTTCTCCCTAAATGTGGCTTTTGTTTTTATCCTATTAACAATGTCTTCAAAGTTTATAATTTTAGTAACATCTAACTATGTAATAGTTTCTTCATGGATTATGCTTTTCATGTTATATCAAAAACCTCACTACGAAACCTAAGGCCACCTAGATTTTTTCTCCTGTTTTCTTTCAGGTATTTTATGATTTTGCATTTTACATTTAAGTCTATGATCTATTTTGATTTAACTTTTGTGAAAGGTGTGAGGTCTATGTCTAGCTTCATTTTTTTTGCATATGACTGTTCAGTTGTTCCAGCACCATTTGTTGAAAAGATGATCTTTTTTCCCTTGTATTGCCTTTGCTCCTTTGTCAAAAATCAGTTGACTATATTTATTTGGTCTATTTCTAGACTTTCTGTTCTGTTCCATTTACCTATTTGTCTATTCTTTCATCAGTACCACACTATCTTCATTATAGCAGCTTTACAGTAAGTCTTTAAGTCAGGTAGTATCAGTCCTCTGACTTTGTATTCAATATAGTGCTGGCTATTATAGGCCTTTTGTGTTTTCCTATAGATTTTAGAATCAGTTTATCAATGTCTACAAAATTGTTTGCTATAATTTTTATTGAGATTGCACTGCACCTCTCAATCAGTTTGGGAATAATTGGTGTTTTAACACTGAGTCTTCCGATTCATAAATATGAAATATCTATCTACTGTTTAGATGTTACTTGATTTCTTTCATCAGGATTTTATAGTTTTCTTCATGTTTTGTTAGATTTAGGCTGAACCATTTCACATTTTGGTGCTATTGTATTTTTTATTTTAAATTATAGTTCTTCATTGCTGGTATATTAAAAAATTAATTGATTTTTAGATATTAGCTTTGTATCCTGAACCTTGCTATAGTGACTCATAATCCTAGGAATTTTCTTATTCAGTCTACATAGACAATCATGTAATCTAAGAATGAAGACATTTTTTTCTTCCCTTCCAATTTGTATTTAGTTTATTTCCTATTCTTACCTCATTACAGTAATTAGGACTTCCAGTATGGTGTTGAATATCAGGGAGGATGCTCTTTTAGCTTTTTCTTACTCTTTAGTGTATCAACCTCATCTTGTGAAAAATAACATCCACAGGGTAATGTAAGAAGCACACTTTCTAAATTCATCTCTCCAGTGCCTTCACTGGCCCATTGTCTTTGTATATTTCCTATTAAATCCTGAATATAGCCAATGTTGAATATAGCCAATGTTTTCAATGTGAACTTATCCTACATCGTCACAATCCTATTGATTTTGTTTTCTTTTTTTTTTTTTTTATTATTCCAAGGTATTGTGAGGGTACAAACATTCTAGTTACACTTTACGTCTTTGCCTCACCCAAATGCAGGTTAAAGGCGTGCCCTTCCCTCCCTTTAGTGCTCCCCGTGTCCTTTAGTTGTAAATTTGCCCCCCATCACCGTAATCCCTGGGGAGTATTTCTGCCCTGTGATCACCCTAGTGTTGATCAGTTAGTACCAATTTGATGGCGAGTACAAATGGATCCCGTTCTTCTGCTCTTGTGGTGCCTCACTTTGGATAATGGGCCTAAGTTTAGTCCAGGAAAGTATAAGAGGTTCTAGATCACTGTAGTTTCTTATGATTGAGTAATATTCCATTGTAAACATATACCAAATTTTAGTAATCCACTCATGGATTGACGGGCACTTGGGTTGTTTCCATATTCTTGCAATAGTGAATTGTGCTGTCATAAACATTCGGGTGCAGATGTCTTTATAGTAGAATGTTTTGTGCTCTTTTGGGTAGATGCCTAATAGTGCTATTGCTGGATCGAATGATATTTTATTTTGGTCATTTCGCTTTCTGGTTTCAAAATTTCTACTTCTTCCTGTCTTCTATTTCTTTGCTGAGATGTTTCTATATTCTTTCTAAGGCTTTCCAGTTTTCCGTGTTCTTCAACAGTGTTCATAATTGTTCACTGAAGCATGTGTATCATGGCCATTTTATTTGCTAGAAAATTGTCACTTCTCTGTCATTTCACTGTTGGCTTCTATTGTCTTTTAACATTAAGTTTGGAATTTTCCTGTTTCTTGACAGAACAAGTGATTTTTAATCATAACCTGGATGTTTTTATATTATGTTATGAGATTCTATATCTTATTTAAACCTTTTGTTTTAACTGACTTTCTCTGATCTTGTTCAGCCAGGAGAAGGGTGAATGTAACTTGTTTCTGTCAGATGGAAATAGAAATGAAAGATTGCCACTCAACCTCTACTGGCAGGGGGGGACGGGAGAGTCCTTGTTGCTCCTTGTTATTACCAGGAATCTGGTTTACCCTGTGGTTCCCAATGATATTGTGTTGAGACAGGCCTCATAATCTGGGTGATGGTGAAAATTCTGACTCCCCCTAGGCCTCCTCTAACACCACTCCATGGTGGGGCAGGGAGGAGGAGAGATGCCTCATTACTGCAAGATGAGAAGGGAAATCCAGGTCTCCATGTAAATTCCACTGACACTGCGGGGGGAAGGAAACTTGTTACCAATGGGCAGGGATGAAATGTCCTGTGTCCCTACTTATCTGGCAAGGTTGATTAGTATCTTACTATACCCTCACAAGGGTAGAATTCTAGGTTCCCCTGGGCTGACATGGCTTTGGATGGAGCAAGAGTTTTTCTGTGATGTTTGGCTAGAGTAGAGAAATTGTTATCTAAATGTTTTCTGTCTTGCTAGTTTGCCCTTTTCCTGATCCTTTGACTAAAAAGAGTAGGCTTTTGTTGGGGCTTTTTCAGTTTGCATTTGGTTTTCAGGTTGCTGGCTTTTTCAACTCCATTTCTGAAATATATGAGGCATAAAGAAATCCCAGGGAACTAACCACATGTAATCCCCTGATTGTTGGTCTGCTTTCTTTCGGGCTTTTTGCATGTTTGTTTTTTGTGTAATGTCCAGAGTTTTTAGTTGTAGTTAGCAGGAAGAATAGGAAAAAGTATGTATACTTCATCTTCCCAGAAGCAGAATTCCTCTCTTTTTTATTTAGAATGAAATTTTATAAATTGATAAAATTTATTAGCATTTGGATTTCCTTATTTATCTTTATTTTCATTTGTAATTTAATAATATGGTTTAATAATATTGTTTTCATTATATTTCTCTGTATTTCTCTAGCAAAAAAATACTGTTAATTAATGGTAGTATTGTAATGGGAGTTATTAATTTAACAACAATAAAAAGGGAATCATTTTTAGAAAAAAATGTTAAATGTAAAAGACAAAAGCTATTTGAGGATATAGCAAAAATCACAAAGCTATAACAAATTACAGATTTATAAAATACTAACCTCTTTTTAAGGTCCTTTCTTTTCCTATACATACCACGAGTTTAGTCTTCTGGGTGTCAGTAGGTATAATAGGGTTTGATCTGGACTCCCGTATTTCAGGCCTTGGTCTATTAAGTCTTAGCTTTGCTGCTTTGATCTCAACATTCAAAGATTTAATATCCAAGAAACTTTGGTTGCTGGATATCCCAGGATCATTGGAGAAATGCTTTTCATTTTATTGTCAGACATGCCAGGACAAGCTGTGTCCCCTGATAATATTTTTTGCACAGTTTCTGATTTTCACTCTCCAGGGGTGTCTGCGGTTCTGAAACAATTAAGTTCAACCTGGCACATAAACTGAAACATGTCTTGCAAACATGAGATGCATGTGATGATCACAGTAAAACTCCACATTGATTTCTGACCTAAGGCCCTCTGAGGAGTCTCCCTGATCTCCCAAGGGTGAAGTTTTTTGAGGGAATCTTTGATTAAACTGTAAGATTAAAGAAAATTCCAGTGGCTGGACAGCTCCCTATTCACTGCATGTTTGAGAAGTCTTCAGAACATGTGTTATTCTTTTCAAAGTTGGTTATAAAGTAACTCTGTAAATTGTTTCCAGATCGGTCTTTTCAGGCAAAGCATTAAAAATAATGGTTCTATCAGCCAAAAGGCTAATTTCTGCTTCGGTCACACACACTATTATAAATTTCCCTTACCTAATATAGAAGAAGGAGATGCCAATCCAACCAGTCATCCTTTTGCTAGGTCAGCAGATGTGCTGTCTAGATTACGAGCTGCTGTCAGCAATTTGGTCACACTGTTTAGCTTAGATTTTTAAAGATCAATTGTATGTCTCTGTGAAAAGATTTTGGCATAAATTCCAAAAATAGTCTCTTTCAGAACTCTGAATAGGATACCAAATGAATGCAGAATATTCAAGTTGAACAGAAGCCTGACTTTCGGACGGGCAAATATTTTATAGTTTTTCAGATTTTGAAAATAAATTGATTATCATCGTATTTCAAATATATGCAATACTCACCTTTGAGTCTTCTTTGAGGACTCTGAAAAATAACAACAGGCAGATTGGAGACAAAGACCAGAATTCAAAGTACTGTCAAACTAATGCAGAGATGACCATTTTTCACCGTGACACCCTGCAGTGCATCCTGAAACCTGAAGTGAGCACAGGGTGTGAGGCAGACAGAGCTTCAGCAGGTCCCTTGATGTCTGACTCAAGGAGTAGGAAAAGGAACACCTAATGTTCACCTGGACCACAGAAACCCCCTTTTTTGTATTTTTCCCTTTTTTTTCCCTTCCTACTTCATCAGTAGAGCTATGGGCCCAAGAAGGTGGGGTGCTCCTTCGTTGCTTTTCTTCCTCTCTCTGTCCCATCTGTGCTTTGGCTTAGAGGTGGGTATATTTGTGAGAGGGCACAGGAGGGAGGAGTAACTAAAGGACCAACTTTCTGGCCATGTGACCAAAAAGGAGAGTCCCAGGGAATCAGAAATTTCTAGAGAAATTGCAAAGAGGGAGGATCTTTGTAAAGTGATACCATATAATTTTTTATTAACTTCTGTGCTCACTGTTGAGCTGAATATGTGTGGATTTTATGTTAATAAAAATACCAAACAATTTGAAACTGAACTAACATATAGACCACCTCCCAGGTGGAAAACACATCCAAATAACACTATAAAACCTTTGAAAACTAAACCAACGATGGAACCACAACTGACGGAAAATGAGCTAGAACTTGCGGTCTGAACCTAACCAAATATATTGTCTGCTAAAAAAAAATATCAACATTGTCCATGGGATTTAAATAATACTTATCCATTCATAATATTCAAAATGACTAGAATATGACTCAAAGTTACTCAGCCTGAAAAGAACCTCATCTATTATGGGAATAACAACCAACAAACATCAATACCAAGCCAATACAGATCTTGGAATTATCTGAGAAAGATTTTAAAGCAGTTCCTATAAAATTACTCCAACAAACAATCATAAACATTATTGAAGTAAATAGGAAAATAAAAGTCAGAAAAAAAATACATAAAATAGAGGAAGAAGAAGAGGGAGGAGGAGGAAGAGAAGGAAAAATAAAGAATCAAATGGAAATGGTAGAACTAAATATAAAATCATTGAAATTTTAGTGTCACTAAACAGGCTCCATAACAGAAGAGAGAGAGCAGAGAAAGGACTCAATTAACTTGACAATAGATGGAGAACCAAGAGTGGTTGCTAAGGTTTAGGAACTAGGGAGAACGACTATAGGGTGAGTTGGTTTGGGGGAGGTGACAAAATAGTTCTGTATATTCAATATGCTGGTAATCATACTAATCTGTACATGTTAAAGTTTGCTGAACTGTACACAAAAAAGCATATCCTACCATATCATAATTTAAAGAATAATATTCTAAAATTGTGAATGATCATTTGGCAAAGGAGGAAATGAACAAATATAAATCTGCTTGCTTAATATAAAAGATACTCTTCTCCAGTGGCACACATTTGGTGTTTCTAGGGTATTTTGTTTTATTTGAGATTTACCGAAGATCAAGTTTCATCCTATGCAGGTCATGCCATGCCTTCTTGATGATCTACTGAGCTCTCAAGATTCAGAGAATGCATTAGTTCCTCCTTGAAGCATCTCATGAATCTTTGTGTCTCACAAATAAATTTGCCCAACTCCTCATTTAGGTCACCTTTTTGCCCTATATGTACTTTTATCGCAGCATCCATAGCAATCTTTCTGGTTAAACTATACATCCCATGAAGGAACGGCATCATTTCCTAGCAAAGACTTTGGTATATACTAGATATAGAATAAATATTTGTTGAATGAATGAAGCTTCTAAAGCTTCACAATATTTAAATTGTAACCTACAGAGGAATATTTCATGCCTTCTATGTTAAAGTTGCAATCTATAACAATTTATCTCTAGACAAAGAAAGGAAAGAACCACTTTGATGAAATATCATACCACTGGTCTAGTTTATTGCCTTTTAATATAAATCAGCTTCTCTATTTTTACACATATGTGAAATTCATTTATGTCCCATACTCTAATACTGCACTAATGAAATACCCTTTAATAAATCTTCTGTATACCAATCAGTATGCAAGAGAAACTTTAGGTAAGTTAGTACTAGATCATTGTTTTGAAATGTAGATCATGGAAACATTTATATTTTAAGCATGTGCAGTATGTTATGTTTACTACAATGGAACCATTGTGCCTGAAGTTTGAAATAGTCTCACTATGTAACACATAAGGGGAAAATGCAGTCAGCGTTAGCAAGCATTAGCATAGTCACAATGGTTCCAAGAATGCATACTTATATGTAGGCTACATCAATTGCCAATAACTATCTTTTCTCTTAATGAGAATAGAAAGATTCAGGAAAAGTAAATGGTGTTAAGCTTTGGAATCAATAACCTGTGATTTAATAATAAAAGTTAATTACTTTACTACACTAAAACAAAAGCTCGTCAGCCACCCAGAGAAGCCCACCAACTACATGCAGGTGGGTGGGTGAGTACAAACATGGTGAATGTGGCGGGTGAGGCCTCTGACCTTGCACAACAACAAATCCTTAGGGGTGGAAATTCATGTTCATGGGACAATGTCACTGACCTGCTGTGGACAAGTGACTGTGAGTGCCTTATCTCTCACAGAACCAGGGAAAACCCTGCGTGTCCCCTAAACAATAAAAACACTTCATTTGTCTTCTGTGAAAGAGGAAATGATGATGGATGAGGAAAGAAAGAAGCAATCGAAAGAGAGATCGAAGCAGAACTAAAGCTCAAGAGTCCCTGATGCTTTTAAGAAGACTTTATTGAAAGAAGGTTCTGGGGACGTAAACTGAACTGCAGCAAGTAAATTAACAAACAAGTTGTAGCGCATTACAATAGGGTATAGCCTTACTTGTCGCTGGCGTTAAGCTAATATGCATAGCAGGGATGCTGGGCTGTGATCCTGCGGAGTTCCTGGAGACCATGATTACTCTGCCCCCAGTGCTGAGCTGGACATAAAAACGACAGGCAGGAGGATCGCTTGAGCCCAGGAGTCTGAGGTTGCTGTGAGCTAGGCTGACGCCACAGCACTCACTCTAGCCAGGGCAACAAAGTGAGACTCTGTCTCAAAAAAAACGACAAGCTGTGATAATACTTAATGACAGGTCTATCCTGCTCTCTCAGAAAGTGGCAGCGTTGGATGACTTCCAAAAGATTAAGCAGGACATTTCTAATAATGTCGCTGTGCAAATATTTCTGGAACCCAAATGTGATTTCTAGTCCTGTGTCCACTCTTAAAAATGCAAGGTGGACAGATGATCCCATGCATTATTAAGCAAAGCCTTTTTATTGTAACGTTTAACATGACTCTGATAGTCAAGCCAGAAGATTCTTTCCCTTCTATTTCTATTAACTCCTATTACGTGAATTGTCTCTCATCAGCATCCGGTTTATTCAAATCCCACTCTATCGCAGAGTCCTTTATATCTTTTCTTAAAAGTATAATAGGATAACGCCTTGTGCATAATAAGTGCTTATGAATGAATGCATGAATGAATTTGGCCTTAAGATCATGTACCACAGGGAAGGCAGGCCAAGCAGGAACAAGTCAGGGAGAACACACAGAACCACAAAATAGCCATGAAAGACACGTCCTTGGGGTTCATTTATGGTAACTCCCTCATTATACAAATGCTAAACGAAAGCTCAGACAGTATTAGTTTTCTGTCCAACATCCCAGAACTAGTGAATGACAAAAGCCAAGACTGAAAGGCAGGTCCCCACTCTTTCCAAACCCCCAGCTATATGCCCACAATTTCGAGATCATATACAATGTACAATGTACAATGTACAATGTTTCACCTAAAGGTATTTTTCTTTCCAAGCCAACCTACAGGCAGAAGGCAGATGCCTAAAATGAGGGGACTGTTGCTCTCCAGACAGGATTTATAGAAGCTGCCCTGTGTTTAGACTTTCTAAGGAACGAAAAAAGCAGACAGAGAAAGAAACCTAAGAGACTTCCTACATTTGTCTTTCTGTTCTGAATGATCCTTGAACGACTTCCTAGAGATATCTAAGGATGGGAGGGTAGATGCTAACGTTGAAATGCCAAAATACTTTTTGGTAAATATGTACATTTATGTCAAACTCACCTTCCCTTCATTGTTCCTGCATCCCATCCTTCCACTAGTCCAAGTCCTGGACTTTACATAAACTTCGTCCTGCCTTACAACTTCTTGAAGCCATTTCTCACAGTAATTTTAATAACTCTAAAAGTTCAATAAATTTAGCCAATTTTTTTTCAGCTGGAAAAACCAGAACAAGAAAAGATTTTTTTTCTTTGCTAAAGCTTACCTCCCAAATTTTCATTTCAGTAAGAAATAACACCATTGGTAGATGCCCCCTTTATTGGTACCCTCAAAACTTCATTGCAGGCTGAAGAAACACATTGGAGAAATAAAAATCTGGCACTAAAAGGCAATTTTCTATTTGAAAGGAATGTGATAGTTGACCAGATCTGGTAAGGCAGACCCAGTGGGGACAGGGGGTGGGGAACGAGACACACTTGACTGTAATGGCAGCTCTGCTCCCAGGAAGAAATGAAACAGAGGAAGAGCATGAAGTGTAGCATAAATGAGAAAATAAAATATAAATATCTGTGAAGGAGCAGAAGCCAACTGTGATACAGAGAATGCTACTTCACACTCCAGGGAAACATTAAGAATAAAGACAGTCTATATATACCATGAAGCACAGCTCAGGTATAACTTCCAACTTAAACCTCATTCCAACAACTCCATTAAGATTTCCATCTATTATGGTAACAAAGACAAATATGGTCAGTAAAGACTGAAGTGAAGTGATCTGCTTTACCTACAATATCCTCAAACCAAAGCACTCAATTTCTTACATTAAGACAGGCTCAAAAAAAGGGAAAATAAAAAAATGGTTTTATTTTATTGAACGATATGTCAATCCATCAATACCTATTAACTGAGCAGCTAGTAAGTGTAAGGCACTTGCCCATTTGTACTTGAAAATTGAGTGCTTTATAAGAATATCAGTAGAACTCATTACGGATTGGTGAAACATAATTCATACTTTGTTTTTCCTTAAGCTGTAATTTCCTATGTCAGGCTGTGTTTACTACCATGTTAGTGTGTCTGCATAGCTAATATTTGTGCAGTGTGAATTCAGCTACTTTTGGTAAGAAATGAGCAACATATTATTTTCAGGCTAAGTGATGGAGCTGAGAAGCTTCAAACAACATGATTTGCCCCTGAAGAATTATGGTAAAATTATAAAAAATTTATTAATATAGAATCTGGAGGAAGAGCTGGCTTTTGTTACAGGAAATAGTACCTTTAGCATATAATAAGGTTTTTATTTGAGTGCCTACTATATGCTAGAATACATTTATTTATTTATGTTTTTAAAGGTAAAACAACTAATTGAACAGTTTAAAGAAATCTGTAATAATCGTTTTATTCATGCAACCTCTTAACAGATGCTGGAATTTAAATAAAGGCACTCTAAAATGTGGTAAATGTCTTCAGGAGAGAGTAGCTTGGTCCTCAATGGAGATTTCAACATATTAGAGTTTGTTGGGGTGGCTAGCAGGGTGGACCCTCCAGGAATTGATTTCTAAGTATGCTTGACCAAAGAGTAAGAAATCTCAAAGACAGGGCCACAACGATCTCAGATACGGGATCTGAGCTGCTCCAGATGTCTGCTGATAGTAATCCTCGGGAATGGAGTTGTAACAGGAAAGGGATATCCTCAAGCAGCAATTTCTATGAAGACATTGGGAACACTGTGGATATAGTTGCCTGACTAATAACGTGCATTATCTCAAGAGGTCATCTTAAGAGATGAAGCATACAAATGGGTATAGAAATGTTTAGCAGAGAACAAGAACTTGTGCCCTATAAGGTGAATTTATCTATAGACATTTGCCTTGTTTTAACTTTCTCCTGCACAGGTGAAGAAGAAACAAATGTGAATGCTTTTAAAAAGAATGCACAGGTCCTTTCTAGTTTGTCCCAAGTTCCCACCTCTTGCCCGTCTTACACTTAGCCTACAGCCCTCATTTATGGTAACTACTTAGTCCTTGAATAATAATTTCAATCTTTTAGGAATTTGTGACCTCTGGTTTAGACAAATTAATAAATGGCACAGTTTTAATAGAGAGAACCAGTGATCAGAAGAAATCTACAGCCATAAGTCTCCAGCCCTTCCCACTTGACTTTTCATTCCTATCTGCTTTAACTCTGCTTACATTCCGCTACCCCAAACATCCCACACATTCCCATTTCTTCAGCTGAAATCACAATGTCACCCATCAAGTTGCTATCCAACACTAAACCCACCAAGCCCAGCACTTTTGTCGCTGTGGCTCTCCTGGGAGAGGAGTGAACAAATCCCTTTTTTCCTTAGTCCAGGTGGGAACAGGAAGTAATTTTTCAGTAGAATTTATGAAGAAATAAAGTTACAAAATCAAGAGAAAAATACAAAATAGTAGAAATGGTGGCAACAAAGAACAAATTCCTTAGGCTAAAATATTGCCTCATTAAATAATTTGTTCACTCCACATCCTTCATTGAACAGTAAATCTTAGCAAGCACTATATGTTACACTGGGAGATTCTAGAATAGCAGAGGAAAGAGATATGCAATTTTACTAAAGTGTGATATATAAGAAGAGGTTACCATAGTCTAAGATTCATAGTCTAGATACAGTTTACCTTACCTGGCCCAGCTTACTTCTTACACAGCCATGATTCCTATCTTAGCCTCGACTCCATCGGAAAAATTCACTCCAAAGCCTTTAACCTTCCATCCCTTACTCCTACAGAAGCTCATGCTCCCATAATCAGGTCCCCCTGTATGATGAACTATAGGTAGTGGATAAGAAAAGAGAGCCCATCCGCTTCTCAGGAACACAAGAATAAACAAGAGAAGGTATTTGATTTCCCATCCTCTCAACCACGCCAATGTTTCTCCAAGGACAGTGTTTTATTCTCATGGTAGTTTCTAAGAAAAGTTGTAAGACAAAAATACATTCTAAATCTCTGAAAGTTTACATTCTCTAATTTATTTGGTAGTGTGCCACCTGGTCTACGCTTGGCACTTTTCCATGCGGTGGAGACAGAAAAATAAAAGACACTTACTGGCTATAGAGACTTGCAATTCAATGTCAAAGATCAGTAAACAAAACTTTATTATAGAGATAACCATTAGTCACTATAGGAACACAAAAGAGACATGCCTGACCCAGACTGGAGGAAAATAAGTGGATTATTGGAAGAGTGGCACCTGAGCTGCATCTTAAAGCATGAGTTAGATTCACAAATTTTCCTGGAACATGTAATTATGTTCCAGAAAATCTTTCCACAGAAAATTTCATGGTAACAATGTCAGAAACAGAATACTAGGCTGAGGTCGTCTTGGGTCATACTAAAGGTGACACCTATAACTTTTTAGGTATGCCGAGTTAGGCCATTGGTGATCAAAGCAGTTTAATACACCATTAAATCCATATATATCAAAAAACCAGCTCCCTCTGGTCAACCCTCTTAAGATAAATGACACATAGGAATCCTGAATCTTGGCAGGTTTTAGCCAGCTAAGATTTATCCAAAAAGCGTATAAAGTAAAAATCCTCTTCACCTCGGTTTGGGCTTAGAGTACCACCATTGACACACTTACCACTCAGGGACTCCAGGAGAGCAAGGTAAATCCCGAGATGGAGTGAAATCAATCCAGCTTGGGGACCCTGTAGGTGATTCAAGACCAGCACCCCTCCCCCTGGCATGATTAGGGATTGATCTCCAGAGGCCAGGGAACAGGCCTGCAGACAAGACCCCGTACACCCAGGTCATGATCACACTGCCCTGGGGCACAGAAGAGAGATCTGTGAAAGAGCCTACTGAGGAGTGTGTGCCTTCAGGGGCAGATCAGCATGCCAGAGCGACAATCCTCCTCCCAAAAGAGGGCTGTGGGCCCAGCTCAGGCTACAATCCTGGGTAGGGAAACTCCTGGCACACATCAAGCCAGGGGAGATTCATCAGTCTAAGGTCCCGCTTGCTGGCAGAGGCCTGGGAGAGACCATGGAGAGGGGGAGGGTGGAGGGGAGTGAGACCTGCTCCAGAGTGAGGGTCTTGGACAGCCCCAGGCCCCAAGCCAAGACTTTCAGCTGAGTGGAGCCATTTCAGCCCCTCCTGACAGCTTTGCACAGAAACAAAGAGCAGACCTTTGACCTCTGCTAACAGCAGTTGTGGAGCCTGAAGGCAGGCTTGCCCAACCCAGCCCCACCAAGACTCGCTCCTGGTCCTGCGGCCACTGAGATGGAGAATAAGGACACACCTAGAAATCCCAGGGCCCCAATCACCAACGGAGGCACAAAGGGGCTCTCCAGAGGAATAAGAGCTAGCTACAGGACCCAAAAACAGCATTGCAGCTTGCTCCTCCCTGCAAGTGCCACCTACGGACAGCGAGGTCATCCTACACACCCTTTTACTACTGATTCACCATAAAGAGTGTGGTCGAATCTCACCCACAAACACCACCTACTGGCTCAGAGACTAAACAGGGTGTGTCATTATCCAAACGAAAATCTAAAGGCAAGAAGGAACAACCGATCCAGAAGGGAAGGAACCAGTGAAAGAACTCTGGAAGTATGAAGACTCAAACAGAAAGCACACCCTCAAAGAGGAACAACAGCTCCCTAGCAATTGACATTAACTAAACTCAGAACACTAAAATGACAGAAGAAGAATTTCAAACATGGATTGTAAGAAAACTCAATGATATGCAAAAAAAAGTGGATAACCAACACAAAGAAACCACAAAAAAAAATCCAGGATTTGGAAGAAAAATTCACTAAAGAAATTGAAATATTAAAGAAAAATCAAACCGAT
>CAUYSK010051435.1:0-13460 GCA_963575035.1 Avahi laniger | reverse complement strand
ATGAGTCAGCGAGCACGTCGCCCGGTGCCCGAGTGGCCACAGCGTGGGGGTGCAGCTGGCAGAGTTGACGTCGGTGTCACCGCCCCACTTTCACAGATGGCAGGAGCAGGCTCAGAGAGGTTAAGGCACTCGTGTGGTGGCAGGGCTGAGCCTGCGCCCTGGTGGTGAGAGGTGAGGAGGAGGCGAGGAACAGCAACGACAGGCACTGGGGAAGCCTTTGGCGTTGACTTTTCCTATTTTATCCTCAGGGCAAACCTGTGAAACTAATGCTATTTTTTTTTTTTTTTTGAAACAGAGTCTCACTCTGTTGCCTGGGCTAGACTGAGTGCCGTGGCATCAGCCTCGCTCACAGCAACCTCAAACTCCTGGGCTCAAGCGATCCTCCTGCCTCAGCCTCCCAGGTAGCTGGGACTACAGGCATGCGCCACCGTGCCTGGCTAATTTTTTCTATTTTTAGTTGTTTGGCCAATTTCTTTCTATTTTTAGTAGAGACGGGGGTCTCGCTCTTGCTTAGGCTGGTCTCGAACTCCTGAGCTCAAACAATCCTCCCGCCTCGGCCTCCCAGAGTGCTAGGATTACAGGCGTGAGCCACCACGCCCGGCCTCCAATGCTGCTATTATATCATCCCCATTTCTCAAATGGGGGGATGGAGGCATAGCTAGGCAGTGGCAGAGATGGGACCTGAACCCAGGCAGCCTGGCCCTGCAGCCTGAGCCTCCACCCGCTGCCCCGGCAGCACTGGCAGGCTGTTTGTGTCGTGCAGCCACCCCTGTTATACCCATCTCTGGATGCAGCGATCTGTCTTCCCGACTTGCTGGGAGTGGGGCTGGCTGCCTGCAGCCAGGATGCTGGGGTCTGGCATGGCTGGGGGTCCTGGTCCGGCCCCCATCGACAAGAGACCAGGTACTCTCTCGGTGGAACCCTGCGTTGCGCACTTTGGTCAAGCAGGAACAATTACTAATGACATTTAGAAGGAAATTAACGCTGAGAATGCAAGTTGGCATTTCAGGAGCACCGGTCAGCAGCCGCATATCAGCACGCACAGGAGAGTTAGGGGCTGGGGGCCAGGCGTGGAGAGGAGAGGGAGGAGACGGCAGAAAATTAATTTTGCTGTGTCAATAACGAACGTGGATCTACGCGCCCTGCTTCTGAAGTTTAGACAAAATCAAACATGGACAGGCCGGGGCATGGCCAGGGCTGCAGTGAGATTCCTGTGCGGCTGTAGTTTGGGTGAGGGCAGGTGACAGTTTCAGTTTGGCGTCTCCTTTAGCTGGCACCAGGGGACAGCGAAAGGGAAGGAAGTAGCAATCTTAGGACCGGGCCATGTGGGCTGAAATCCAGATGACACCTCTTACCAGCTAGATGACTTAGCAAGCTGCTCTGCCTTCGGAGCCTCAGTTTCTTCGTCAGTAAAATGGGGATGACTGGAAAAAGCAAAGATAATATATGAAGAGCAGGTAGCCCCGTTTCTGGCACGTAGCGGGAGTCCGGCATGTGGTAGCTGTTACCATATCTCACTGATGGATTTTAGGATACAGCATGTTCTTCATTACAACATCTCTTAAGTTGGAGCACCTCCTCTGTGTGTTATAGTTTAATTGGTCGGATGTTTTGGTTCATTGTGAAGCATCCACTACTGGCGCATCTTAACTCTTCAGGGTCTCAGAATAGACAGTGTGGGGCCGGCAGGAGGAGGCAGGTGCTGGAATTGTCTGGGGCAGGGGGTGGGTTCCCGGTGGGGTACGGGAGCATCCAGAATAATCTCGCCCCATCTCCCCCACACAGCGGAGAGAGGACACACGCTCAGGGAGAAGCCACGGTTGCCGCAACATTGAGCATTTTTACAGAGTGAAGCGTGAAGACACACAGCCTGGGGGCCGTGGAACCTTTAAGTGGTCGTCCATATTTCAAAACAGGGAGGTTTCCTATAATTATAATGGCTAATATTTATCTAGTGCTTATTAAGCGCCAGACACTGTTCTCAGCACTTTTATGCATCGGAACATCCAATCCTCACAGTGCCTCCGGAGTTACGACGCACACCGAGGCACAGGGAGGTGAGCCGGCTCCCTGGGGCCGCCAGCCCCGAGTTCTGTTCTCTTTCCCACCACACTACATGGCTGGATGTCTCGATTGTTCTACTAATCAGACGGGGCAGCCCCTGGACCAGTCCCGGATGGCAACAATCAGCTGCCCCCTTTGAACACGGGGATGTGCTCCTGGTTCAACTCAGCCCCACCCGGCCTACCTTACCTGGTTCGTTACCCACGTGGACCCTGAATTTGTGGCCCCTCTCGAAACACTGTGCGGTTTGCAAATGCGTCTCACTGATGCCTCAGCAGCCTGGGCCACCGGAGGTGCCCTCTGCCGTCACCATGCTGCAGACTTGGGAAGCGAGCCCTGGGACCCGGCTGGCAGGGACAAGCGGAGCCCACGGTGGGAGTGGAGGTGGATTCTACCCATTCGCGTGTGAGTGCTGGAGCAGAGGAGGAGCGAGTGAGGCTCCCTGCTTCCCTGCTCAGGGACCAGCTCCCCTGCTGAAGCCAGACCTGGGCGTGCATTCCAGACGGTGGCGTCATTGACCTGAGGCACCATCTCTGTCTCCCCATCCCTGCTCTGGAAGCTGCCACGTCAAAAATGGGGGGTCATCCATGTCTCTGAGTTGACAGTTATGGCAAAACCTTGTGGTTAGCATCAGTTATGGCAACATTAAATGTCTGTTTAGCATTTCATGTGTTGTAGAACCTTCTATGTATGTTATCTAACTTGAGACTCATAACAAGGCTATGAGGTAGATATTATTAGTTCCACTTTTTAGGTGAGTAAATGGGTACTTAGGGGAATGAAGTGACTTTCCTAGGGCCACAAAGACAGTAAGTATCCAAGGCAAGACATGAACTCCAAAGCCCATTGTCTTCTCACCAGCTCATTTACCATCCTACCTACTTATTCATGCACTTATCTTCCTCCCACCATTCATCCATCCTCTCCGTCTACACATTTATCCATCCACTCATCCATCCATCCATCAATCCATCTGTCATCCACTCATTCATCCTCCTATCCATCTGTCCATCCATCTACCCATCAATCCATCCATCATCCGCCCATTCATCCACCCACCCATCCATCTACTCACCAATCCATCCACCTATCCACTCATCCATCAATCAATCCATCCACTCATCCACACATTCATTCACCAACCCACCCATCCATCCATCAATCAATCCCTCTATCCATCATCCAACCACTCATCCATCCATCCATCCATCCATCTACTCATCATCTACCATCCCTCTTTCCATCTATCCAGCTACGTGTTGTTTGACCACCATCATCCATCGGTATGAAGTATGAGGTATGTCCCAGGAACTACAGAGCTTTTACGATGCCTTCCTCATATGCTCTTAATTCCACACTTAACTGTTACCCCTCCCTCTCCCCATTTTAAAAGTGCGTACACCTAAACACACACACACACCCTCTGGTGAGTTGAGTGGGATAGGACAGACCAGGGGTATAGAGAATTCTTGGTTTGCCTCATGGAAACCAGTGAGTTCTGTCTGGGAGCGGACGGGAAGGCGTAGAGCCGATGCACCTGGGCATGGTGGGGCAGGTGTCTGGCAGTGGCAATGTGCCCACGGTGTGGCTGGAGGCCGAGTGCGTACGAGAGGGCAGACAAGGCATTCGAGGCTGGGTCGCAGTATCCTTCAGCCCCATCAGTGAGGACAGCTTCCAAGGAGCAGGCAGCCCGTGGAGCCCTTCCTTTCTAGGTGGCAGGATCCCCCTTTGCCCCTCGTTTTGTGCCAGGCAGGACTCTCTCTGGACTGGCAAGGGTGTATGCCTACGTGTTTAGAACCGTCGTGATCATAAAATGTAATCGGTCTCAGCTGTAGTTTTGATCACTGGTGCATGCATGCGATTCATCACAGCAAATTAGGTCCATCTTCAGAACTTCTGGCCCTGCAGCCAGGGGGTCTGTCAGCAAGGGGGGCTGGCCGTGCGGGCTCCGGAAGCCATTCTGGGGGGAGACTGGCCGTGTTTTCTGAGGAGGAACACCGTGGAACATCTGCCAGAACAGCCCTTTGTCTGCAGGGGTTAATTTTCTAGAAATGTTGAGGATGCGGGAAAGTTTTCTATTTAACAAAAACTTGGAAGACAGTAGAAATGGATATGATCAAAATTTCCCTGTATCATTTACAAATCCTGAATGCACTGGGTTAGTTCAGGGACCTGAACATATGTGTTCTGTGTAACTAGTGACCATGTGACCTAGATTTTCCAGTGCAGTCCTGATTTCAAGTATTCCGTCCCAGCTATTGGCTATTTGTCCTGATTTTTCGTTTGTGGAATATGATGACTTGATGTGGAGCTCGCTTTTCTCATCACATTTCGATGAATAAATATTTAAAGTGGCAAAGCCCACACGGAGTCGGGCAGTGTCAAGGGGGAAATGCCCTCTTATGTTAGGTTTTTCCAAAGTGGCCAAATGGTTAATGTGTGGGGCGTGGCTTGGCTCTCCTCCTCCTCCCCCTGCGTGCCAGGGAGAACATGACACACCTCCAGTGGCCTTCCAAACCCTGGGGCCCATCCCCTGGCCCTGCCAGTGACCGCAGGTGAGCCTCCCTGCGGCGTGTGTCAGGCCGCTGTGCGCAGCGGAAAGAGCCGCCGCCCAGTCCCAGGGGTCTCTTAAGGTCGGCTGTTCTTCCGTGGCCTGGTGCTGGGAGCCGCACTGTTGACCACAGTGTCAGTTCCTGCGTGACAGAGGAAGCCCCTTGTGTCACGAACATGGAGATGGTCTTGAGCCAGGGCGAGCTAGCGCTTGGCAGGTGGTGCGTTGTCCCCTGGAAGCTGAAGCCCCTTCTCACCCAGCCGAGGGCTCCATGGGCTGTGTGGCCTGTGCAACTCCCAGCCCCAGCACCCAGCACCCCGGAGTGTGCTCTTGGTGCAGAATGCAACCCCCTCTGCCCCTGCCTGCTTACCCCCGGATCCTGCCCGACCCGTTTCTAGCCGTGGTGGAATACATGTGGGATTTACCGTCGTAACCATTGTAAGTGCACAGGTCGAGGCATTGGGGACATTGACTCGTTGTGCAACCGTCACCACCATCTGTCTTCAGAACTTCCTCATCTTCCCCGACAGAAACGCTGTTCTCATGAAACACTACCCCCATTCCTCCTCCCCCAGCCCCGGGCAGCCAGCATTCCGCTTTCTGTCTCTATGAACTTGACTGTTCTAGGGACCTCATAGGACAGGAATCATACAATATTTGTCCTCTGTGACGGCTTATCCCACCTAGCATAGTGTCCTCAAAGGATCCCTCTCACTTGTAAGAAAAAAGTATACCAAGACCTGGGCAGGGCAAGGGGACGGGAGAGCGACTGTATTTCTTCTCTCCCTGACTGTGGACGTGGGGGCTTGGCTTTGCCGCAGCAGCGCGCAGGCTGCCATTCCAGAAATATCTGCCGAGTTTTCACCGAGTCTGGGCTCTGAGCCAACACGAGGGGTACAGCGGAGAGCCGAGAGACCAGGCCCCTGCCTCACGGAGCTTGGGGTGTAGCAAGGGGCAGTTGTCCGTGACGGGTGAACCGCCAGGTCGCCGCAGGTGGAAGAACGAGCTTCGGGGGGAAGGTCTGCGGTACGGAGTGACGCTGGGAGGGGTGGCCACTGGTTGGGGTGGGAAGGCCGCTCCAAGGTGGTGGCCTCAGATGAGAAGCAGCCTGGGAAGACTGCGGTGTCGGGGAGCATCCCGGTAGCGGGAGTGGCCGCTGGGAGGGCGTGTCCAGGGAGCTGGCAGAAGGCGGCGCAGACACCAGGCCTGTGGGGCCGTCCGCGCCACGGCCAGGGCTCTGGATGTGTTCTGGGTGGGTTGGGACCCACTGGGCAGTTCGGAGCCTCTTCGAGGAGACAGCCTGGACTGCGCTTCTCATGGGCTCTTGGTTTTCTCAGCTTCCCTTTGCTAGGAAGGGGCCTGCAAGGGGCCTCCGGTCCCGGGCAGGTGGGGCTGTTGGAGGGATCCTACGGCGGTGTGAGCACGGGACAGAGTAGCCACGCGAGTCGGGGGCAGAGGCCAGCGCAGCAGTAACCAGCCCCTGGACCACTTTGCTGCATGTCATTTGGACTGTGTTGGGGGCGTGTGTGCGTGGGACCGTGGGTGTCCGCGAGTGTGCACGTGCGTGCGCGGGTGGGTGCGCCTCGTAAGTGGCGCCCTGACGCTGTCCCCACAATGCCTGGCTCTCTCTCCTTCTCCCATGGGACACCGTGGGAGCTGGATGGGGGACTCTCAAGTCCTCTGAAAGCAGGGAGGGCATGAGGGCGAACTAGGATGCAGACGCTTGAATGGGGTCGTGTGGCAAACTGCAGAGCTCCGCGGACCGGCTGTGAGACAGCCCTGCTTTCAAAGGACTGGAGAGCCCCCAGCTCCCACCGTGTCCCTCGGGGTGCTGAGGAAGGCAACATGGTAGGCAGGGCCCCTCCCACGGTGCACACCCCCCTTCACACACATCCACACTCACAGAGACGCCATGCGCTCCTGCGTGACTCTAGGGAGGATGGAAGGTTCCAGTGTTCCTGCGTGCTCTTTGGTTTTCCGGGCTCGTTAGCATCTGGTGCACCCAGACACACTCAGGCCGGCTGGGCAGGACATGCCCAAAAGGCAGCGGTGCCCAGGACGGTTCTGGCCTCCACAGACGTCATTTTCTGCTCTCCATCCTCCTTTTCGGAACGTGACTGTGCCACCTCCCTCGTCCCGTCCCCTCGGATGAGGACTCTAAGTAACACGGAGCCAGCTGCTGCCCAGCGGCGCTGCTCCTCACCTCCTGGGGTATGTTTGGGGCACCTTGAGTCTGTCACAAACCCCAGACGCCTCGAGTAGCCCGTGGGCCAGATTCGATCTGCAGACAGGTTCCGATTAACCCGCATGGTGCTTCAAACATCAAGAGAGTTCCTATTAAAAAAGTTTAGGTTTCCAGTTTCTTTACAAAACCAGAAGCTCTGGTGACACGGGCCTACATTCCCAGGTGACAGGCATCGCCTGGAGCCGACAAGCGCTGCCCCTTTTAGACGAAGCTTGTGCCTTCCTGCCCTACACCTGGCCTGGGCTGCGCTCCTGTGAACCCGACTGGCCCTGAGCTCAGGGCCCCTGTCCAGACGCGTGGCGTCCTGCGGCCGGAGTCCCCCCAGCAGACGGATCGCTGATTCGTCTGCTCTTTCTCATCACGTAACGTTCCTGAGAGTGTGGTGTCCCCGCTGATAGGCTGCTTCAGTCTTCCCGGGTGGTCCACATGCATGATCTTCTTCGAGCCACACTCAGAGCAGGGAAGGGAGGGCCCCTCTTCGTCTTGGGAACCCAGCCACCCCAGTGTCACTTTCATGGAGTTCCGTCACCTCTGCCGTGGGCTGTTTTCTGGCTTTGCGATGGGTGTGCTCCGCCGGATTCAGATTCCGGCCCCGCTGCATCGGGTTGGAACCCCATCTTTAGGGGTCCGACTCAGGCTCTTTGAGGGCCGGGCCCGTGTCGGAATCCTGTTTGCAATGAACCGCGCCCCGGGGGCCTGGTTCCCAGCAGGCGCTTGGCTGGTGTGGTTAGAGTGGATGTCATAGTAGGCCACAAGGTTGACGAGACTAGGGTACCATTGCTACCCAGGAGGGGCTGGAGACTCAGGTCTGAGAACCGAGGCGTACCAGGGGACACAGTTCACTTCAACTCTCGGTCCTGAGTCCCGAGTGAACTAGCTACCCTGTCCCCCACCTGCTTAGTGACTGGGGACCGCCACCCCTCTTCGGAGAAACAGCAGCAGCAGCAGTGGCCACAGTAGCTCAGGCCTCAGAGTCAGGTGTGGACTGTTGCCCAGGAGGGCAGATCTATGAGCAGCCCTGGAAACATTTCATCTCCTTTGCTTGTGACAACAGCCATAAAACTCGTTTTTCCCTGCGCGGAGGCTGTCGAAGTCTCACGCTCGCCTGCGACTTGCTTGCGAGCAGACTGACGGCCCATTTGCATTCTGAAGTGCAGTTCCCCCGAGTCCTCTGTCCCTCCGGGCAGGTGTTATTAGCTCGCTTGTTTTGTTGGGTGGCTCTGAGTGGGAGCCTGTTTACAGGCCGGGCTCCTAATAGAAGGTTTCGGTTCCCGCCTAATAATCTGTCCTCTGGTGGGCTTTATTTCCAAAGAAGGCAGCACAGAGCCTGCTCCCCTGGGAGTTAGTTGGGCTTTTTTTTCCACAATATTTTCTCCCACGTTTTCACTCGAGGGAAGATGTTTCCCTCTCATGGAACCGACTGTTGACCAGGCCACTGCTTTGGTCTTTTGTGTCCTGGGTGCTGCAGGGTACTGGCCAGAGAGGGTTCAGAGAGGGACAGGGGCGCTCTCCTCCCCACCTGAGCTCTGGAGAGCAGCCCAGAGAACAAGAGAAAGCCGGGTCTAGTTGGCCCCTTCCGAGTCTGAGTCCAAGGCTGTTTGGATGTGGCTCTTCCTCGAATGTCCCCCCAGCTGACTCTCAGGTCCCTGGATCGCTTCTGCTCTTGGTTCTGCGGGAAAGCAGCAGACCCCCGTCCCCCACCCAAAGCCAACCCCCTTCCTCCCTGGAAGCTGGAGTCTCCCTCTAGGCCAGGAGTTCCGGATGGATTGAGGCTGTCACACGAGAGACAGCTTCCCTGGCTGAGCACTGCGACGCTCACTTCCTGCTGCTCCGGAGTGGCAGACGACAGGCCGTCTGCTGTCTGGGAGGCACGGCCGGGGAAACCTCACGCACGTCCCGGCACGCCGAGGCGCTGCCACTCTCCTGCAGCCTTGCAGGACGTTCCAGGGCTTTGTCCCTGGCCAGTGTGTCACCAGCTTCACTCTGATGTCATGGATGGGTGTCACTTGCACACGAGCACACCTCGCCTGCCCTCTGTGTAGGTGGGGCGGGTGGTGGCTTGCTGTGTGGGGGGCACAGGGGATGCGGGCACAACCACGTCACAACCCGGGGCCCCGGGGGGAGTGGCTGCGTCACTGAGCAGGCATTTAGAGGGAACCTTGGCCATCACTCACCCCTAATTTTAATGACGTGCATTAGCTAAATTGTGTTCTGAGTATTCATTCGGCACTGTTTATGGTGTGCTCTCGAGTACGCTTGCGGTTTGTCAGAAGTGCAAACTAGCGAGCATACGAGCCTTTAAGACAGGCCATCTGTTCATCTTAGACCCTTGGACGATTGTCAAACACTTCTAAAAATAAGTGCTCACAAGCAGAGAGGGGCTGCCCAGGTGATACACAGCAGACAGGGGAGGCAGGGCTGCCTGCGTCGGTACCTCCCCAAAGGGAAAGGCATTCTGAAGGGTGTCGGGGGGGAGCAGAGGCGGGGAGCGGGGCGTGGAGGGCACGAAGGCCCTGCTGATCAGCCCTTTTGCCTGGAAGGGTGAGCTTCTTCCTGTGTCTTGCTTCTCGTGTAACTCCACAGCTCAAATACCCTCAATGGCTCCCCATGGCCCAGAGTTAAGGGCAAGCTGCCCGTCTGGCACCAAGGAGCCTCATCAATAAGGCCCCCGCCTTCCTTTCCAGGCCTGTCTCCATGGCACACGCCCCGCGCTGCTGCCAAGCTGAATTATTCATCGTTCCCCCAACATACGCTGCACTTTTCACATTTCACAAGCAGAACAGTGCCATGGCGCAGAGTGGGCTCCTCAGACGGACGGCCGGGCTGCAGACCCGGTGCTGACATTACCAGCTGCCGGACCTGAACCTCTCTGTGCCTCAGTTTGCTCATCTGTGAAATAGGGATGGTAACGGTATCTCACTGACAGGGCCGTCACGAGGGTCAGTGAGTTCGTACAAGTGAAGCGTTAGGAGTGGAGCCTGGTGCACGGTGGGCCGGCGATAAATGTGAGCTGTGGCCATCCTCAGCATCATTCGCACCTCCGTGCTGCGCGGTGGTTCGCCTGCCTCCAGGCAGACACGCCCCCGTGCAAACCCTGACCCCGCTGTCCTGGAAGGACAGCTTCTTCCTTAAGCATGTCCCGATCAGACGTCCTCTCTCCTCCGTCCTCTACGTGAAATCTCACCCCTCCTTTGGCCGTGGCTTGGGAAGCTGCCGGGATGTGGCTCACCGGCTCTCCACCGCCCACTGCAGAGCCAGGCGCCTGCTCGCTGAGGGAGCGGATAGCAGAGCCCCGCGGCGTCCCCACCTGCTCGGACACGGCTGTGGGTTTAGCCTGGAGGATCTACCTTTTCCCCTGGCAAAAGAATCTCTCCGTGGCTAAAGCAGGTTCTCGGATTTGGTCCTTGCTCCTGGAGAAAGCTGGTTGTGTAGGCAGCCGTGAGAGCCATTGTGGCCGCAGCCCGTCAGGGAGTGGCCCGGTGCGGTGGCGGGCAGGGTGGAGGAGGAGGCTCCGCCACGGCCTCTTCCCACCCGGAAACCAGAGGCTGGTGATGAGGGGGCAGGGTGGAGGCGGGAGAGCAGTGTGGGTGGGGCGTCCCGGGCGTGTGGGCTGAATGTTCCTGTGTCTTAACTTGCTGCACGGACTCAAGGGCCAGACCCAGGGCTTGGCTTCCAGGGACGAGTCCTTTTATTCTGCCTCTTTAGGGTTTTTAGGGTCTGATTCTGGCCACCTCCACTGTCACTGTAGAACTGTGAGATGCTCGAGGGAGGGGCCCCCTCTGCGTGCCCAGGGCCCAGCTCAGGGCCCATCAGGCAGGGACTCAGGAAAGTCGGTGGAAGAAATGAATGAGCGGGCGAGTGAATGAGCGGGTGAGCACACAGCTCCTCCGGCCCCCACGCGCCTCCCTGAGGCTGCCCTCCTCCCCAGATACGCCATTCTGTTCCCGAGGGTGGGCAGGGGAAACAGCGGTTTGTGGGTCCAGACGTTCTGGCCAGGGGGCCGTGGGGAAGGGTGACGAGGGAGGGTCCTTTAGCTAATGCCTGCTGCTCCCGGGGCAGGGCCGTCCAGGGTGGGACATCTCAGGAGCATTCTCGAGCTCTTGCCAGCCCTTGGGACACACAGAGAGGGGAGGGCCACTAAACCTCTGTGAGGCCCCCACTGTAAGCCCCAACTGTGTTTGGTCCCGAGGTTCCAGCAGGGAGACAACTGTCCCTCTGTCACAGAGCACTGGTCTATCCAGGAAGACCGCCATGGACCCCAGGGCGTTGTTAGCAACGACCTCCGAACCTCAGAGGTCAGGGAACTTGCTCAAGGCCACGTGACTAGTACGTGGCAGAGGCAAATTCAAACCCAGGACTTGGGCTTCCTGCCGACCCGTGGTCACCCAGAGCAGTGGCTGGCACCAATGGGGCACTTGCTAAGGGCCAGGCAAGGTGCTGGGACTTTACAGGAATTCTGTCGTCACAGTAGCTGGAACACAGGAGGGCAGCTAATGACAACGTCCGAGAGTGGCCTGCAGTGCGGAGAGGTCCCTCGGCCCACGCCTGTGCATCCTAGGATGTTCGGGGACGCTCTTGTTGCTCCTACTGCCAAGCACCAGAACGTTGAAGCACCTCTAGTCTCTCCCACTTGACAGCGTGGTGGGCGGGTATCAAAGGAAGACCAAGCACAGTCCCAGACCTAGGGACAGAGTGAGCCCAGAGCTTGAGAAGCAATCCTGGGCTGCAGACTAGCGAGGGGCACGGGGGGTTTGTGCTGGTGACTGCGTTGTGGGGCACAGAGGGAGGCTGAGCCAGGGCTCCCTCCTGAGGCTGGTGACACGGGACTTGGACCCCGTCTGAATTCCACTGGCCCATTCGAGTGTGTGCTTTGGGAAGGGCGGTCTGGCCCCGCTCCCCCTGTGCCCACCACGTTACCCTGCGTTGGATTCACGACCAGGATCACCTTGTGCTGAAGTCCCAGCGACGAGCATAGTGGCTGTCACCCAGCAGGGATTCAATAAAAACGAATGAACGAACGAACAACTGTGTAAGTGCACGCTGGCCTTCTTTCCCTCTAGAGGCCCGGGGCCGGTTCCTGAGTGCTCTGAGGACGACTTCTGCAGGGAACAGGGAGGGCTCCTTTCGTGGGTCTCTAGCCCCCAACACTGGCAGCAGGCAGATTTCTGTGCCAGCTCCCAGGCCACCCCCTAACCCATCACTGATTTGTGTCCCTGGGGCAGATGGCCCCGTGCGCCGGGCAGAGGCTCCCGAAACAGGCCGTACTAGAAACCTCCACCCGGGAGAGTGCACGAGCCCTGCCGAGAGGATGGATGGAGGCGGCGCACCACCGCCACCCCCTCCCGTTCTCGGCTGTATCTCGCTCACCTGCGCCTCTGCCCCACACCTGTGTCTCCCTGGCAGGCAGCGCGGCCGCACGGA
Source organism: Avahi laniger (assembly GCA_963575035.1). NCBI lineage: Eukaryota > Metazoa > Chordata > Mammalia > Primates > Indriidae > Avahi > Avahi laniger. The sequence continues at coordinate 1,179 of CAUYSK010051435.1, read as the reverse complement.
TGCCAGGCTCCCCTCTGGGCACTTTCCAGGCCTTCCCTGTCCCCCACCCCCAACCTTTATGGTGCTGGGAAGTGTTCATCTGTGAGGTCGGTAGCGTCTTTAAAAAACGATTTTCTTCCTTCTCTGAAGGGGCTAAATATAGCACAGGCATAAACAGAGAAACAGACATTAAGGCAGAACGCCCTTGTGAGAAGCAGGCCGGCCGGAGGGAGCTCTTTAGAAGGCTCGGCGATGGGGAAGGTGCTGCCGGCTCTTCCAGGGTTGTTGAACGGTGCCGGTTGCAGCGGCTCGCCAGAGTGGCTCAGGGCGCAGGTGTTGGGTGATCGGCGAGTCCCGGGGACAGGGGTCCCAGCCACCCCCTCCGCCCTTCGAGAGACTGCCCTTGGCCTGTGGAGGAGCTGATGCGCTCCTCGGCCGAGCCCCTGGGCTCCCCAGCACGTCCCCTCAACCACACGTATGGGGTGGCCGTGACCACTTCCCTAGCTGAGCTGCCATCTGCACCATTGATCCCACAAATGTTAGGGTGTCTGTGTGTCCCACCCACCACATCAGGTCCCTCGAGGGCTGGGTCCCGCTGGAGTCTCCCCCTCCACCTCGCTGTGCCTGGCCCAGAGCATCCAGCAGGTGCTTAATAACACAGAATAACATGGTGCCCAGTGAAGTTTGGTGCCTGCTTCCCTCAGGGCATCACGGTTTGACATTTCCGTCTGCTGTGACATCCTGGGCTTTTGTTCCTGTAACAATACTTCAGGGAAGGAAGTTGCATCCTTTTGTCTCAGCACCGTCTATGAGGAAGTTCTTTCCTGAGTCTAACCTAAGAACCACCTGGCCTGCTCCTGCAGCGAGAAAGCCCGCTGTTGCTTTTCCCTGAGAAGGGGCATTCATTCTTGTGTTTTCCTAGCCAGGGGTCCCAGGCGTGGGCCTCTGCCGCCTTTGGAGCAAAGCCCATGTTCATGGGGACTCGGCCTCCACCGTCCAAGCCCACAGGCCCCAGCCCTTGTGTGCCCGCTGTGCGGGGACCCCCACTGGTGCCTGTTTGGCGTGCTTGTCCAGCCTCCGCACTCCGTGCCGTTGCACCCACTCGGAGTGCCCGCTCCCCGTCCACGTGTCTGTGTCCCAGCCATCTAGTCATTCGCTTTTCCTTCCGTCGGTTCATTCACAAATGTGGCCTGAGTGCCT
>CAUYSK010051430.1:0-27290 GCA_963575035.1 Avahi laniger | reverse complement strand
GCGATCTAGTCCTGGCGGTCTCCTGTGGCGAGAAGCCGCCTCCAAACTCTCCTCTGTGAGCTCGCGGCGTCCGATCCGCGGGGCGCCCGTTCCGAACCTTAACTTCATTATTGACTCAATAATCATTCAGCAGCAGGTTGTTTAAGTCCATGACTTTGGGTAGAATTGACTGTTTCTCTTGGAGTTCATTTCTAGTTTTATTTTACTGTCATCTGAGAAGATACATGGTATGATTTCTATTTTTTAAATTTGTTAAGACATGTTTTGTGGCCTAAGATATGATCAGTCTTGGAGAATGTTCCATGTGTTGATGAGAAGAATATATATTCAGTAATTTTTTGGTAAAATGATCTATACATGTCTGTTAGGCCCATTTGTTCTAGAGTCCTGTTCATGTCCAGCCTTTATTTATTTTCTGCTTGGATGATCTGTCCAGTTCTGTCAGTGAGTTGTCAAAGTCCCTGGTAATTATGATGCTCCTGTTTAGCACATGCTGAGTAAGAACTTTTGGTTCTGCTGATGGGTGCTTTGATGGTGATCTAGGTTCTTAATGGATGCCTTTTTTAGAGATATCCTTATTGTGGTGGTTTTTTCAATTGCTAGTTGTTTATAGGCTGTAGCAATGGTGGGTTATGTGTGTGGGCAGATTCCCTGTCTCTCTTTGATGAGGGAGGATGGAGGCCTTTGGATCCTTTCTGTTTCCCCATCCCTGTGGTCTTCCTAACAGTGTGAATTGTATCGGCACACCCAGTTTAATATTTGAGACAGTAGGTGGTGCTTGTGGTTAAGAATCAACCACACCCTGCATGACTGAGTCAGTAAATGCTGTAAAGGGCTGTACAAATTGACTTCCCTGTCAGTAGGTGCAGGAACAAGCTACAATATTGTTTTTGGGATGTGTGACTGGCTCTAACCTCTCAGGAGAAGGACTGAAATGCTGTGAGTGGTGGGTGGGGCCCTGGAACTTCCAAGTGAGTAGTTTTTCTCCACCACAGCAGAGGTGGGTGGGGAAGTTAGGCTGTGCAGGGCTAGGTTGGGCGAGACTACTCTCAAGCTCCACAAAGCTGGTAAGGTAGCTGTCTTGGCAGGGGTCTAAGGCCTGCCCCCAGGCTTCTGAGGAAAGCCCCAGGAAGGGGCTGAAGTGGCCCCACCCAGCCAGAAACTGTGCTTGCAGGGGCAGGGTCATCTGAGACTCACAATCTGGCTGTCAAGAATGGGTTTCCCTCTTCTCCCCCCTCCCCTGCTCCATGGTCTTCCTTTAGCATCTGTCAGCAGGCAGTAACTGAAATGAGCTGAACACCCCCACAATTGCACTGCAGGATGGGAGCTTCCCTGTCTAGCATCCTGCCCTGGGCTGAGGCTGTGGCCTTCCTGTGGGGAGTGGCATGCTTCACAAGTGCACTGTAGCTGGGACCCACACTACTCTCTCTTTTCGGTTCTGCCCATGCAGGCTCCCTCGCCTCCCGAGATTAGTTCACAAATCTCCCCTCCATGCTCAATCAGCAAGATCGAGTCCTGGGTATGAGATCTGGCCTATGGGCTTGTCCCTGGTTTCCCAAACATCAATCTCTGACCATGTTAGAGGAAGTGTTCCTGGTCCCGAGTTGCCTGTGGGGTTCTCAAGCATGTTTGATGTCCCTCCACTTTAAGATGTGATCTGCTGTGATGGAGCAGCTGGTCAAGGAGCACTAGGGATGGCTAGTGAGCATGGAGCTCACAGTCTGAGTACTTCTTAGTCTACTGCAGGTCTTTAAGAGGAAAGATTTGAAACCCACTCTATGTGGAAGCCTCAGTATGGTGGATGCACTAACAGAGTTGAAGCAGCAGCTCCTGAGAGCTCCGGCTCAAGCACGTCTCTTAGCAGATTCAGGTGGCAGAGGGGAAGGGGAGGAAAATAGTGTGAATGGAGGTAAACAAGCACTCTGATCATCTCTTTCCCTCTGTCCAGAAGGCAGCCTGCCTGGAATGTCCAGACCCTGGGGTAATGAAGATCCTCCAGGACCCACTGGCCCCCTATGGCTCCTGCAGTCTGGATGGAGTTGGGAAATGTTTGTGTGAGAAAGAACAAGATGAAAACTGAGGGGCTGAAGCCCTCTGGTGAGCACAGAGGCACTTGTTGAGTAGAGAAGCAATATGGTGCCTGCCATCTTAGCTTGGGCTTGTGGTGATAGGAAGCACCCCAAGGGGGCTGGTAGCCTGGTATTTTGTCCTCAAGAAGCTCCAAGTTCACTGGTGGCAGCAGCTTTTGAGCTTGTGAGTGTAGAAAGGCTCTCCAGCAGCCTGGGTGCCTGCTGACTGCCAAAGGTGTGGGGCAGGGAGAAACAAACCTCTCCACCTGCCCTTTTTGCTAGACTCCAAGCCCCTCAGGGGTTGACATCTGCCAATATCTCGTTCCTTTTTGTTCTGCTCCACAACTTCTTCCCATGGAATCTTTTGTAGGTTCTTGAACTTTTCCCTTGGAATTACACCCAATCTATGTTTTTGTGTTTGTTTGTTTGTTTTTCATCTAAAACTTTCCCTTCTTTCTGAGACAATCTGGCAGCTGGTGTCTCTGGTCAGCCATCTTGTCTCGCTCCCTCTCCAGGTCATATTTTAATAAATTCTGAACAGACGAAGATATGAGATGCTCCCTGGGTAGAAATTCAAGCAGTAAATATAGAAGAGTTGCTGTGTTCTAGATGACATAGAGGTATTTCAAGTGGTATAAATAGCAATGTCTCAGAGGTATTATAAACTATAGTCCTTTGTATCTGGGAATCAATCAAGGAATTAAAGGAGGTGATATTTGGCAATATCTGATCGATCCATTCATTCATTTTTTTAAAAAATTTATTGAGTGCTTATTATACATCAGGTCCTGTTCTAGACACTCCAAACCCAAAAAATTAAGACAATTTTTTTTGATGATATTTAAAGTCTATCAGGGAAGATAGACATGCAAACTAATAATTGCTATAAGTGATATAATGTAACAGATCACAAATTATGGTAAGTGGACTCAACCCTGTTGGGGGAAGGTGAAAATTCAGGACAGATTTTCCAGAAGTTTATTGATTTGAGTTGACTGAGTTCATAATGACCAGGGCTTTCCACCCAGGTAGGTAGCAGAATGTGTGAAGTCATGAAATAATGAAATCACAGGGAGGCCTCAGGGAACTGTATGTAGATGGATTCTTAGCATTTCTGGACTTAATGTTTGCATTTTTAACTACTCCCAGCCACCTCCAAAGGCTGTGGTATGGGGTAATCGTAAACTTTGCTAAGATTCAGTTTTGAGTTACCTGCACAGAGAAAAGGTCTTATTTGATCATGGCCTCTTCAGCACCTAGGACAGTACCCAACACATAGGTGACATAAATACATGTTCAAACAATGACCCTTTAGCTAGTGAATGAATACAGCCAAGCTCTCGGGTGGTAGTGTTGTTTTGATATTCAGCATACAACCTAGAAGCTCTTGTGAAATGATGATTTTATACTATTATTCCTTTGTGGGGAAAAATATGGCAGAAAGATAGAACACTGCTAGTCTTGGTGATGGAAGTAAATATGGCTAAGAGAGACTTCTCATGTAGCAGCATAGACATCTGGTCTGTCACCCTATCTTTTTCCTTTCTTTGAAATATATGCTGAATCTAGCATTTTTCTCCACGTCCACCACTGCCACTGCAGCCTAAGTCATCACTATGGTATGACTGTGCAGACACAGATGAGTCATAGATGACTGAACGTGGTCGCTTCCTCTCTGATCCATCTGCTTCTTCTTGTCAAGGAGTCCCAGTGATCTTTTCTCCACCAGCAGCCAGAGTGACCTTCTAAAACATAAACCAGATCAGTCCGCCCCTTGCTCAGAACCCTCCAGTGGCTCCTCATTATAAAATGCAAAGTCGTCACAACCCATATATGGCCAGGCTCCACTTCTTTCTCCCCCAACGCTCCCTCTTGCCCAGTCCTCCAGCTATTCTAGGCTCCCTTTTCTTCCCCAAACTCATCAAGAACATCCTCCTCTTAGGGCTTGAACTTGTCTTTTCCTCTGCCTAGATTGCTCCCTCACTTTGTTCTGGTCTCTGCTTTAATGTCACCTGGTTGAGAGGCCATCTCTGATCTCCATATAAAATAGCACCCCTCGTCATCCCAAGACATGCCATATGTTCGTCTGCTTCCTTTTTTTTTTATGAACTATCTATTCCCCACTCTAAAATAAGTTTCTCAGGATCATTGTTTCACAATGAGTGTTAACCCGAAAGATACAAAATGTGGTTTTATTACAGAGCACTATTTTGAATTTGGGGATGGCTGGAATCTACGATAGGAATTACCCTGTGCTCTATGTGGAAGCAAGAAGAAAGCAGTCTCCAGAGCTGTGTCAGGAGGGGGCCATACAGTTCGCCCTGAGGCAACTCACACGGGGGTTAGCTGGGACATGGTTGAGTCTCAGAAATGTCAGCTTTTCAGGGATGCAAGTGATTTAAATTTGTTTCCTGTAAGTCTATGATAAATAATAATGGCTAACCTTTGTATATCAACCATATAACAATCTTATGAAGTAACTGCTCTAGTATTATCTCTGTTTTACAGATAAAGAAATGGGTACAGAGAGGTTAAGCAACTTGCCTGAAGTGTCAAGCAGGTCGGTCCAGCCCGCTCACAGCCTGCCTGCCTGTGGGCCCACCCCACTGCTTTCCCTGTGGTGAACAGGGAATGAGGGAGGTTTCCTGGACGTCTGCCCCTGTCCCATTCTCAGACCAGCCTTGGTGTCTTAGTTGCACTAAGTGCTCTTTGTGTGTGGCAGGATATTAAGAGGCTTGTCTTAGTTTCTTCACTGAAAGTGTGCATACCATTCCTTCAGGAGTGTGTGGAGCAGACTGTGGAATGTCATAAAATGCATTCATTTGCCATACAAATCAGCCTTAAATGGGGCAGAAGGATTGAAGACCTCTCCCTGAGTGAATGATTTTGTAGATTATTGATTTGGGCAGGAGTTTATTTAAACATTAAAACCTTAAATGAAGTAACTTTGCCTGAAGAAAAACGTGTCAAATACAGTACTTGTTATAGCTAGTTTTTCAGCCTCTGAGGACTTTGTAAACTGTCCACGTGTATTTATTTATTTATTTTTAATTTCTCAAGGAAAAAAAAAAAGGATGGATTGGAAAAGGGAGAGTGGGATTTGTCTCCAGAAATTATAATCTCTTTGAAAAGGAAACTTTGGAAAGTCTTTCAAAACATTTTTTTCCTAAAGCATTCTCTGCCTTAGGCTAGTCCTAAAACATTAGATTTTGTTATTTAGATTGTGGAAAATGAAAATGGCTGTCCCTCCCTTCCCTGTTACCTGTATGTTCATCATTCTTATAATTGGTATAAGGACCTGGTACCCCCACCAAAGGAGTTAAACGAGATGGGAACATTAATTAACTGGAACAATTATGTGCCAGTTTAAAACTTGGAAAAAAAAGGATAATTCTTGCCTTTCGTGTCACTGAGTAATAATAATAAAGATAATACTGACATGTAGCTATTTACAGTTCACAGAGTGTAGCCATACATATTTCCTTTTGATGACAAAACCATTGAATTTCTCTCTAATTATCTTGCATGAATTAATCTTGGCCATACAGCTAGGGTGCAAACTTCTTGAGAACAGGGATCTGTGCAATGTAGTCATTTAAAAGGCGGGCCCCTGATTCCACTTGTCATGGCTGTGTGAGTTGGGCAAGTTATTTCCATAATTCTCAGTTTCCTCATCTATAGAATGGGAACAATAACAAAACCTGAGAGTCATAAAAGAGCCGACATTTATAAAATTGTCAGTACAATGCCTCACACATTTTTTTGTCTTTGTGTTTATCAAAGATCCTCCTAATCCTTCAACAAATTATTATGCAAATCTTTATATATTAACTAATTTTCTCTAGAAATGGCATCACTTGAAGAGAATCCCTTTCAGAATTTTTAATACTGAAAATTTCCCAGGAAATGGAATGAATAAGAAAATTAGAAAGGAGTAAAATACAAAATTGATTAAAAACATAAGGTTGATTATCATGGTGATTATTGTGAGTCTCCAGTGTGCATATTTAAATAAGAAGCCCCTTGATATATTTTACGATCTTAATCCAGACTATATCCTTTAAAGAATGAAAATACAAACAAAGCAAAAACAACTAAATTGAAAAGAGTGAATTACCAAGTATATATGTAATGGGCTTTGTCGTGTGAGGAACAAAGATTCCCTGCTTTATTTTAAGACTCTGAGAGATTTTGGGGGGTAGGGCTAAAAGATTAGAATAATTTGAGTAGAATATAAAACCCTTCCACATGCTCATTTCTTACCCATGATTACTGGCCCCAGTCCCTGCTAGTCAAGGCTTTTGTCCCTTAGTCTCCAACCTGGAAGCTCCGATCGACGTCCCTTTCTCATCTCAGAACTTTTTCCCGAGCGTGTTCCCAAACTATGAATACACCACCGCTAGACCTCTTCCACCCCAAAATAGGCTCTTAAAAATTACATCAAAAAATAAACAACAAAAGAATTCAGATATTTTAAAACAGTATTTAGGAGTCAAAATGAAATTTGATGAAACATGAAGAAAGTCTGTTTTTTAGTTGATAATGATATCCAATGTTAGTTTCTTAGTAGTTTTGACAAATATATCATGATTATATATTATAATATGTTCACATTAGGGGAAACAGGGGAAACAGTATACAGGAACTCTTTGCACTCTCTGTGTAACTTTTCTGTATCTAAAATTATTTCAAATTTAAAATGTATTAAAAAATAAAATTTGAGATAAGCTAATCCATTCCTCTTATTTTATGTAGAAAGAAACTAACTTCCAGAGAAGGGAAGTGACTACAAACCTGGTTTCCTGACACCCTCTGTTTGGTGATATATGCGAAAATATATTTAGAAATTTTAAATTCAAAATTAACAAATAAGATTTTTTTATAAAAGAAAAATATGAGATTTTGAATTTTTGTCTTACAGTACCTCCACAGACCTTCCTAAAATCTATGACCTGGGCCTGAAGATGTGGCTACGCCAAGGGGTCTGGGTGTAAGGCTGAGAAGTGGAGTCTCTAACCCAGAACTGCCCAATCTGAATTCAGCCCGATTCTCCAGCGCCATCATGTTGCAATGCAGGTCCCAGAATCAGGGGGCATGTGGAATTGGAGGTCAGGCGTGAACATAAGTGCAGATGGGGGTTCGGGAGCACAGACTTCTCACAAGCAGGGCCAGCACTTTGGCCCAAAGCAATATTTCAACCCTACTGAGTACACACCTTGGCTGCTTCTTCACTTTGGAACCCAGACCAGCAAAGAAGCTGATCTCTTGCAATTGTCGGGCTGGGACTTCGATGTCTTCTGTTGGCTATTCTAGTCTCTACACCTGGTCGTCCCCTGCCTTGAGCTCCTGCTGTGCTCCCAGGCTCTGACATCCCACCTGCTCCCTCCTGGCTTTCAAGCCTCCTGACTTTCCCACTAGTCGTTGGCTTTACCTTTCCCACCTGGCCTTGACAGCTTGCATCAGCCCATGCCTATTGGCTCCTGACTAGTAAATCACCATAGGCGGCATGCGGTAGTGTTATGAGACAAGTCTGTCTTCTCAATAAGAATCTAAGCTCCTTAAAAAAACAACTATGCTTCACTTGTTTTCTCAAACCAATGTCTCTCCTAGGGTTGGGAAACATCATCACAGATGGCTTGGAAGCTAATTCAGCAATGATGGTCCTCTCTCACACCTTGCCCTACCATCAGTAACCGTGCACGTCCCCATCCTAGTTCAGCTCTGATTAAGAAGCATCCCAGTACTGAGAAAAACGGGCAGACTTGGAGTTGAATAATATTAGTTTAAAGCTGAATTCTGCCAGGGATTTTTCTCTTCGAGTCTCAGTTTTTTCAGCTATGAGAGGAGGTGGTTGTATTAGTAGCCTCAAGATTTCTCTGTACCCACACCAAACGATAGCCTATGCCATTTCCTCATGTTTGATGGAATCAATGGTCATATGACATCGGACATGAGGTGATCTCAGAGTCATTCAGGTCCTCTCCATCTCCATTTTACAGATGAGGAAGCTCTTCAGGTCCCATGAGACATGATGACATCAGTAGATTGTGGAATTAATGGATGGATCCACATTCTCCAATTTAATCCAATAATCTTCTAGGACAGCTTGTTCTAACTTGTGTTAATTCAGCCTAAAATGTATTGGTGTTGACATTTTTGTTGTAATATCGTCTCTGAGCTAAGATACAGAACTTCTTGTGGAGCATGATAGAAATTTTGTTGCAAACCTGAGTATGTATAGACTGAATGAAAATATACCGCGATGTCACACAGTGTCTGTATTCTGGGTGATGAGAGTACAGGTGTTTTTATTCTTCTTTTATGGTTCTGTTTTCCTTTTTATTCAATGAATATACACCTCCACAGTCAGAAAAACAAATACATAATGCACAGAAATAATAATTTTGAAAATATCTTCATTTACTAGGGATGAGAAATAAATGAAAGGGAAAAGAGAGGAAACAGTTGGAAAGCCCTAAGTTGTAGTTTTGCTCATTCATTATTCATTCTTTCATCAAATGTTCATTGATTACTTAATATATAGCAATCCTTAAATGAAGTCTTTGTCAGATGCAAAAGTAGATCAGAAACAGTACTTGACCTCAACTGACTAGACTTCATCAGGGGATATACGTGTGCATAGAAAATGGGTAATTTCAGAGTCCATGCGTGACAGACCATACCAAACTCCCACACAGGAGCTATGGCTTACACAGTATAAAGGTCACTTCTGGTTTTTTAGGAAAGACTTCATGAAGGAAATGGCATTTGATTTGGGCCATGAAGGGTGACAAGGATTTTGATAAACCAAGAAGGCATGGCGAAGACATTGCTGTCTCTGTCTGTTCCTTTTTCACTCTCCTGCAACTAGCTTCATCTTTGTACTCCTAGTTCACCAGTCAGGCATGAAGTACCCCTGTGCTTAGCAAATGCTTGTAGGATGGATCAGTAAATTGCCAGTGAAGTTCTGAGCCAACGTGGTCAGTTGTAGCATGGAATTTCTCCCCATCCATAGACCCACTGGGAGTCACTTTCAAGGGGGAATTTACAATTCGTAATGTGAGTTTGTAATCGGTTATGCACGTGCCATTTTAATGTTTCTTATTCCCCAGTGTGTGCATCCGAGCCCCCTAAGGTGCTATTGTTCTCTGAATGTCCTCCATCCTAACGCTGGGAATCAATTGCTTAACTGTCATCCAACGACCCCACCCAACTGTACTGTCTGAGGACAACATCTGCACCTGTCCCTCCTGCTCCCCCAGGGCCGAGTGAAGGGACTGTCTCAGAGTGGACACTATGTAAATATCTGTGGAATGAATGAGTACCTGATGTCCCACAACCATGATAATAAAGTGACAGACAGCTGTTAATGGATGAGTCGACTTGACTATAATTGATGAATATGGATCAAGGCAGGGTTCTTTTGGGGACCTAAGTCAGCTCACTGTTTAGGGAGAATCGAATTAGTGTAGGCACAGAATATATGACATGTTATGTTGGACACCAAAGAACAAACCGATACATGCAGTTAAATGCTACTGGTTGGGACAGCAAGGGTCACTCAGAAAGTCCCCTGTGGAATTCCAGTTGTTTGAGAGAGATTCAACTCGGTCTGGACTCAACCACAATAACCCTCAGGAAGTGACAAAGAATTTCAGTACACTTCCTACATAAGGAAGAGCATTGAACAAAAGTTTCTGAAACTGAACTCCTTGACATTGTTCCTGCCCTTTGCGAACAGCAGGTGCGAGTAGCCTTCCTGACTTAAACCCTCTACGGACCCCAGACTCAGTTTTCCCGCCTGTAAACAGAGCGGAGCTGTCAGTGCTCTTATCCAAAGCCCAGCCCTTTCTTTCCTTGTGCTGCATCCTGTGCCCACTTGCTTATGCAGGGATTTTGCTCTGGGAATTCTCTTCTCTCTATCTGATCATTCCCACAAACCTGCTATTATTTTTCTCATCTTAAGAAAACCTACTCTGGATCTCACTTCTTCTGCCAGCCACAGCCTCCTTTCTCTGTTCCCTCTAGGAGCAACATTCCTCATAAGAGTTGCATGTACTTACAATGTAAAATTCTTCCTCTCTTTGTCCCTCTTCAACCACTCCAATGAGGTTTTTGCCCCCAACACATCATCAAAACAACACCGACACACCCCTATGACTCCCACATCAATGAAGCTGGTAATAAGTTCTTAATCCTCAGCTAGCCTGGCCTGTCAGTGCACTGGCAGGGCTCGTTACCCCTCCTGTTTTTTTTTCACCTGGTTTCCACCTTCACTGGCTGCCCCATCTCGGCACCCTTTGCTCCTTCCTCCTCTTTTCTCTCTTTGCAGCTGCTGGTCCTCCTCTCTCCTTTGTCTTTCCTCCTTTCCTCAGTCTTACAGCTTTAAGTCCCAAACACATGCCGACAATTTCCACATATACTGCAGTTTGTCCTCTCTCCCACATTCTAGACATTTCCATCCAGCTGCCTTCAGACATTTCTAACTGGAGGTCCAGACACTTCACCTTTAACATGTCCATCCTTAACTCCTTCCTTTCTCTTCTACTCCAAATCCAGGTGAGCATATATATCTTGCTAGCCCCACTGTAAAAAGTGTATATAGAATTTTACTATTTCCACTGCTGCCGTTCTGTTCAGAAGGTCCAACATTTTTCTCTTGAATTACTGCTAAGGTCTCCTAATTGGTCCCTCTCCTTTTGCACCTGCCCCCTCCAGATTCTTCTCCACACAGCAGCTGGAGCGATGCTTTACAATAAGCCGGATCATGCCATTCCTCTGCTCAAAACCCCCCAGTGGCTTCTCACCTCACTCAGAGTAAAAGCCAAAGTCTTCCCTGTGGTCCATAAGGTGTTAGGTGATGTATGTCCTTCCCACCACCTGTTTCTTCACGTCCTGCCACCTTCCCCTGCATTCCCTCTGTCCTAGCCGCTCTGGCTTCCTTGGCGTTTCCGAGCATGGCAGGTACTCTTCCGTCTCGGGCCCTTTGCACTGCCTGTTCCCTCTGCTTGGTGATACCTGCATGGCTATTTCCCTCACCTTCAGGTCTTTGCTCAATGCCAGCCTCTCCATTAAACTTGCCCCTTCCACCCCTGGCACTCGTGATCCCTCTTACCCTGCTTGACACTAATCAACTCTGGCGTATACATACTTTACTTATTTGTTATGTCCACGGTTTACTCTATCACTGCTACAGTACAGGCTCCATCAGGACATGGATCTTTGTGTGTTCTCATTGACAGCTCTCAAACATCGAAACAATGCCTGGCACCTAGAGAGTACTCAAAAATACTTGTCGAATGAATTGATTTTCTCTCTTACTCTTTCCTGGTCCCCTATAGCCAGTCATTCATCAAGCCCAGTTATTTATACCCGTCCCTTCTCTAACAATCTCATTCCACTCCAGCCATACCCACGGCCCGACCCTCATTATCTCTCACCTGAGCTGTTCTTTCTTACTCTTTCAGCCCAGATCTCTCTTGAACATTTTCCTCAAGTTCATCGACAGAGTTATCTCTGGCCACACAGAGCCCCTGCCTTCAGTGCCTACGTGATGAAATGCTAACTCCTTAGCCTGGCCCAACGGTTCTAACTTACCATGCCAGTCTCACCTCCTGCCTTCCTCCCTGTAGCTCCTCTTTCTGGGGGATGGCACATGACCATTCTCTTCCTCTGTACCTTTGTGCACGCTGTTCTCGTCCAGCCTGCAAGCCTTCTCTCCATCTCCCTTCTGTTCACCAAGGCCTGCCCAGTGCTTTGTGATCTGGATCTCCCTTTCACAACAAAATAGGCATTAATGAGGCACCAGCCCTCACGTGTTCATATAGCTCCCTCACACATTATAACGAGGAGCTCTGGCCAATGGATGTGTTTTAGAAGATACTGCAAGGAGTGAAGAGTGAATGCTCTGGTGGAGATGGAAGGACATGAAAATGACTGATAGGCCATAAAGGGTTAACTTGATCTCCTCCTGAAAGCATTTTCTGACCTCTTAGCCTGAAGGCTCTCCCCACTCACCTCCCAACTTCTTTCAACATATTGTCACCTATACCACACAAAGGGAAATTTATGTACTGATGGCTTCTTGGCTATTCTCTTGAACAATTGGATCACCTATTGTCATTTCATCTCTCATGTGTTTATTTTTGTTTTTTGCCCTCTATTGGGACAAAGACCATGCCCTACACTCCTGGATATCCCTCAGGGTCCCTCTCAGAGCTCCTGGCATGAAGCAGGTGCTCATCAAATTCTCGTATTGACAAGAAGGACATATCATTACTATGTGGACAGTGTACTGAATCATAACAAGGGGAAAAGCTGCCTCTGTTTGCACTGTCTATGGCTTTGGAGACCCTGCGCCTGAATACCAAGGGTTCCATTCATAGTGTTCCTTCGAGTTGAGACTGAGCAGCTGAGCTCAGCTCCCCTTTCCAGTTTGGTCTTCATGTTGGTGATTGGCAACACTCTAAGGGACTGATGTTTCAAGAATAAGACACGTGAATGACCCTTTGCTGTGTGCTAGCTGAGATCCTAGTCCCAGGGCTCTTTTCTCTGCCCTCTACCAAGCACGGGCCATAATTTTGAGGGGTAAGAGTAAGAGAAAGGAGCAGAAAGGGGCAATGGCAGGCCTGGGTGCCATGGAATTGGGCTCAAATCTCATTCTGCTGCTTCTTAGATGTTTGATTCAGGGCCAGTTGCCTAACCTCTTTGAGCCTCGAGTTCCGCATTTGAAAGCTGTGGGTAAGAATTCCTAGTTCATATTCCATTTATGAGAATTAAATACACAGCATCTAATATAGTGCCTCACCCAGAGAAGACACCTAGTAAGTAAATGGCTGCTGATATATACTGCTTTTGAAATTTTAAAGCTTGGCCACAACATTTACTCCTTATAAGAACCACGTGAATCTTCTACAGATGAATCAAAAGAGGTCTGGGAAAGTTAAGTGGCTTTCTTAATATCATTCAGAAATGTCATGACTAAATAAGGTTGAAAATTCAAATCTTATGTTTTCTAAACCCAAAACATTTTGATATATTATGCTCGATATAAATTTTGGTGGATAAAGCACCGTCTTTGAAGTACTTATAGACAGAGTGGTAAAATATTTTTAAATCTTTTGCAGTGCAGAATGGTGTGTTCTTTAATTAGGCCTGTGAATTTAATCAGTTCATTTTATACAAACTCATGAATGAATACTATTTTTGAGAAGGAAGGTTTAATTTTCTTTTCAATAGATTATTCCATAAGTTTTATCATCAGCACAACATATAGTGACCTAATGCATTTTTTATTTTCTTAACAAAAATATAAAGAATTTCTTTATAAAGAGTAGCTGAAACTTTTTTTTTTAATCTGAAGCAGGTCTCCAAGGAAGCACAGAATTGCCAGACAATTACTTTCTTTCCCCTCCATATAGAAGGCAAAATGTAGTCTTATTAAAATCCTGGGAATGAATTCACTTAAGCTCCCCACTGCAGGATGTTTTTCTGACAAGTTCTGTCTCAAAAAAAGTATGTTGTACAACTAATTAAGAAATTATTTTGACAGCGTGAATGTTTTGAAGCTCTCTGTTGTACACAACCTAATATAATCTAATTTCTTCCAGTGAAACAAAATATGGGGCTGAAAAAAAGAGCATGGCCAGATAATATCAATAATAAGGATGCCTTCATTTCAGCCGGGAAGAAGTCAAGAAGCAGCCAGCCAATTTGTCTAGGGAAATTTGCTCTTGGCGAAGATAGTATAAAGGTCTTACCCCTGGGCAAACCATTTATTTAAGAAGTTTAGAAAAAGCATTTTTTTCACTGATTGCAATATTTTTCAGAGTTACCATTTCTGTATGAGAGGATGCAGGATAGGAGGTAAATGGTTTATCTAAAAGGATAGCAAATTGGGAATCTTTGTTTGAGTATTTATAATTAAGCTTCATCTGGACTTATTTCAAGCAAGATTGTGTATAAGTTGGGACAACTATAAGTCCCTAATTGACAAACTATCCTAGTGTGTGTGTGTGTGTGTGTGTGTGCGTGTGTGTGTGTGTATAAATAGCTCCAAATAATCCAAAATCTTTATTTTCCCTATCCCTTTTGTTTCTTACTAACAGTGCTTTTATAGTCTAGGTGAGAAGACTTGTAACAAAATAAACATTTTACCAAATTAGTGCTACTTAAAACATACCTTTTAAATAGTGAATCTACTGGGCAACAATTTCTATCATACAATGAGAAATCTATTCTTAAATTGTGTGTGTAGGGATGGGGATAGTTATCCCAAATTGCACCTGGAATGCGAAGAACACTTTTTAAAAATCTCCATGCATAAATGAAAATAGTATTTCAGGTCAGAAGATAATAAGGCTCTCAAAATTAAAAATATGAAATAGATGGGGGTAATTTCATGTTTAGGTTATGTTTCACGTTTCATGAATTTCATGTTTCAATCAGTAAGCTTATACAGAGAGGCTGTTGCTAGGTCTTTTGCTATGTTATCTAGGACACTGGTTTCTAAATACCACTGAATCAAATGGAGAGCTTTTGAAACAACACCCATTCCCTGGCCCCAGGCCAAACCAACTGAATCAGAACTTTCCTTTCAAAAGCTCCTCAAAAGTTTTTAATGAAAGGCCTTAGTGGTGAGGGATTGGAAGCAGTCTAGAAGGACTCTGGTGTTCTGTCCTGGGTACAGGAAATGACACCAAGAAAGAAGTATCTTTAAGGAGAAGATGATGCATTGAGTCTTGGACATGTTGTGTTTGAGGTGCTTGTGGGAATGTAGGGGAGGCAGCCAATCGTTCACTGCAACTGAACTGATGGATCTGGATGTCAATGGAAAAGGAGAGATCAGAGTGACATGGATTGTTGATTTGTCCCCACTTGTTCTTGATCATTTACGTGACAGAAATAAGCAAGGTTTCCCATAATGAGAGTATGGGGTGAGAAGAAAGCTGTGATCATCAATTCATAAAATATTTTCAGAATACCTGCCATGTGGCAGGCATTGAACCAAGCTTTGGGTGTTCAAAATGAATGCATCCTCCCTCACTTAATTCCCTGTTTAGTTGGGAAGACAAATTCAGCATTGAATGCATTGGAGAATAATAATGTTCTAATGGTGCCTGGTAGTGCCGGTGCTGAAGGAGACCTAAAAAGAGAGGCTGGTGGGGAACAGGGAGGACGGTGTCCTGGAAACCTTTAATGTTTGAGGTGAACGAAACAAGAGGTAAGGCAAGAAATAAATACTCTCAATGATTAAGATGGTTTGTCATGCCTGGGGAAGGAAAACAAAGAATTCTCAAAGCCCTTCTGCCTTGGGATTGCCAGATTTAGCGTTCTCTTCTCCCCCAGAAAACAAACCACAGACAAGAATGCCCAGTTAAATTCAAATGTCAGGTAAACAATGAAAAATTTTTTAGGATAAGTGTGTTCCATGCTATATTTGGGGCATAGTTACAGTAAAAAAGAAATTGTTTATCTGAAATTCAAATGTAACTGGATGCCCTGCATTTTTTCTGCCTTCATGATTCAGTAATGATCCCTTGCTATATTGTTCCTGCTGTTGTTATTATTATATACCATTTCAATAGTGCTCTACAGCATTCAAAATGTTTCATAATCTTATAATAGCCCTAGGCGTGTAGAACCAAAATACCTTCTCACTGGAGAATACGTTTGCACTTGATTACTGTTTCTTTGTCAATGGAATGTTCTCCAAAAACATCATTATATTCTTCATGATGTCCTTGTTTATTTTCATTCAGTGGACAAATTATTTTAACATAACTGTCTCACATGTCCTCATAACAGCCCTAAGATGTTGGTAAGGCAGAGATTATTACATTACTCTCCGTATGTGAGACAGACACAGTGAAGTGCAGCGAGTTGCCCAAGGTCACCTAGCTTGTTTGTGTCAGAGTGAGACCCTAACTTATCTCTGTTAATTGAAACTCCAGTCCTTGTTTATTACATTATGTTGTCTCCAAAAAAAAAGATACAAACCCATCATATTGAGGTTAGTGTCTACATTCTCAGATTTTAGTTGCTATATGGACATAACCTCTAAATTATATTTGAAAAGACTCAAAACTTGGAGCAAACGACAATAGGACAATGTAATGGGGGGTGAACTTCATAAATCAGCTGCATTTATAGAGGATTAATAAAATCATTGAAAAGTTCCAAATATCTTGTGAACAGCTGCCATTAATGAAGCTCTGAAATATTCTATATAATTACATGTTGATCAGTAGATCTATTCTATTCTTATGACTTCCGTATTTGGAAAACCATTTGCATAACACAGTATATCCAGTTTCTTTCTTTGGTGTCTGTAAACTTGTAAATAATTCCATGAATTAAAACAGCTCCAAGAAAACATAGTTTATAACTGAAAATTTTATAGCACATACATATTTATGTAATCTATTAGTATATATTTGCTCAGTAATGTATTCCCTATATTTTTTATGGGACACACATCTGATCTCTGAGAGTCTAAATTGAAGTTAGTAAATCTACTATAACAAGAATACTGGATTGTTATTAGAAGAACATAAAGCTTTTTACTGTTAAGTTTAATAATGAATGTTTGGGTTTTTTTTTAAGTTGCTAAAAATAGGGGCTCTGTTTGGTAGGTAAAGAACCCCCTTCTGAAACCCTTCTCAGTATTCTATCACCAACCACTGCTCCCTTACCATTTTTCTTTTTTTGTTGCTTTTTAGCTTGTTCTCAATAAATGATACTCATATTTTCATGTTAAATTCTATGTTCTTTTTTTAATTTTCTTTTATTTTTTTGGTTTTATGGAGTGTTATGAAAAACTGCTCACTTTAAGAAATTGACAGGTCCATTAACAGAGAGCTTTATGTCTGAGAGTCCAAGCAGTTAGGCCTTCTGGATATACAGGAAGTGGAGGGTGTCAGACCAGTCACTTTTATTGCAGGCTAAAATGATGGCTGCAAGGAGATGAGCTGGCATTATCACTTTGTATAAATCACCCAGCTTGTCTTTCATTTCTTGCCCTCCCTTGGAAGTGAGAAAGCTCAGAATTCATACATTTCAAATTAAGAAAAGAACAGAAACCTTTGAGACTTGGTCCAGCCCAAAGTTCATCCAATCTAGCTTGTGTCTTGGGTACCAAGGAACAGATAGGAAGATATGGATATCTCCTTTCATCCATTTCAAAGAGTACCTACGTCCCCTCAAATAAACAAACATGGATTTTGCAGCCAGACAAACCTGATTATAAATTTCAGCCTTGCTGTTGATTAGCTGCATGACCGTGGTCAGATTGCTTAACCTTTCTAACCTTAAATCTATAACATGGTGATTGTAGTAACTGTTCTTAGTTAATCTTCTGAAGGAAAACAAATGTTTGGAATCTCAGATTCCCCATTAGCTCAAAGACATTGTTGACCTCTGGAGGGGGACATTCCAGGAAAATGCATGTGTTTAAATGTTTCTACCATAGTCCTGAGTGGACGTCTACCCTGTTAAGCTGAAAGCTGAGCGAGTTGCTTCTCTGGTCTGAGACTGAGAGTAAATGTAGCCCCTGAGCCCCTGTCCCCTCACTCATCGCATCTAGGTCTTTAGAGTTGTTCCCCTAGAATGGCAAGAAGAGGTACAAGAATAAAGCAAAGGAATGGAGCATCCTCCTCCATCCTTAGAGGCCAGTGCCAGACTGGCCTAATCCACCTCCCCAAGCCCCAGACCCCTTTTTCCTGAAACCCACCTGGCCCTGCCCAGCTAGAGGAGTGCCAAAGAGGAAGCCACCCCAGGCCCATCCATGGTACACACCACATGGATGGAGCCCTTCTACTCAGAAAATTCTAGAAGCTTAGACACTCCAAAGGAATTAGGAGAAGAAAAGACCAAGAGAATGAATCGTATCGTTGAAAACTCACCAATTACTGTGGCCTCATTATGTGCTCTTCTTTCTGTGGATTAGAGTAGAGTTTCTTGACCTCAGCACAGTAGGCATTTTGGGCTGGATAACTCGTTGTTGTTGTGGGGGACTGTCCTATGCATCGTAGGATGGTTAGCGGCACCCCTAGCCTCTCCCTCTGCCAGTGACACCCATCCCCAGTTGTGACATGCAAAAATGTCTCCAGACATTGCTAAATGTCTTCTGGGGAGCAAAATTATCCCCAGTTGAGAACCACTAGGTTAGAGGAAAGAAGAGATATTGAAATTTCTCTAGAGGTTTGCATAAGTCACTGATGCCTATACAGCAGGATTAAATGCAGTTAGAAAAGCGTCCTGCATAGTGCCTGGAATTTTGAAGGTGCTCAATAAATTTAGGTCCCTTTTATTTTTCTTTTCTTATAGTGGATACTGTGGTGCATCACCCAGATCCCCACTTGAGGACTGAGGCATCCATTCCCACCCCCCACCCCTTACCGGAACATTAGTTGGTGACAGCTGGCAGCTTGGTCTCTTTCTGAGAGTCCCCCTCTGCTGAGGGGCTGCCTCATTCAAGCCCCAGGCCCTGTTCCCAAGTAGCCTGTATCAAATGACGGGTAATGTAGGGCTACCGAGTCCTGGCCCCCTTGCTTTAAATGGGGATATCTTTGAAGGGCCATGCCAGCTTCCTGGCTTCCAGTGGGAATTAGCTGGGACCTCTGTTGTGACTGCACTGTGGTTCAGCTCTCCCTCGCCCACTCCGCGTCCCGTGGGCCTAACAGGTGTGGTTCCATGAGCGCTCTCCCGTAAACTTCCCATCTACTGATCTCTGCCTCAGAGCGTTTCCTAGAGAATTCAACCTAAGACACACACCCCTCTTGTTCTAAGCTTTACAGGAATCTGTCATTTTTCAAATGAGATAATGCAAATCAAGTCTTTAGTACTGTAGTAATTGTGCAATAAATATCAGATATTATTATTACCCATCATATTATTTAGATGATCTGTCTTAGGACTTTATCACTCCCTGAGAGTGATGTAGTTTTGAGGCAACTAATCCTTAGTGATAAATTGTGTATCATTTCCCCGCATTATTATACCTTTAGAGATTCATGGAGTCTGGTTAATTATCATCTGCGTTCTGGTGAACATCGCATCTAGGTCTTTAGAGTCGTTCCCCTAGAATGGCAAGAAGAGGTACAAGAATAAAGTAAAAGAATGGAGCATCCTCCTCCATCCTTAGAGGCCAGTGCCAGACTGGCCTAACCCAAGCCCCAGACCCCTTTTCCCTGAAACCCACCTGGCCATATCAAAATTCTTCCTAATTTTGTAAGCTTTGGTCATAGGTGGTGACCTCCTTGTAAAATGTCTCCGGTGAGCACATTGAGACAAACTCCCGAGGGACTGCAGTAGGGTGGGGGAGGAGGGTTTTAGAGCCCATTCTCGCTTCAGGTTGTCGTAAATTCCTATTTGAGATACTTGTACAATTTGTGAATAAAATGTACCTTATAAATAAATAGGCTTTATCACTCTCGCCAGATCAGAAGTTCTTGGGGGGTCAGAGTAATATTTATTTCATCTTTTTATCTCTTCTCTTCTCTCCACTGCTGGCACTTTACAGCCCAGGCTTTCGATAGACACGGACCGCCGTGTGTTCGAGGAAGCAGGTGCGAGGCACAGAGAGCAGAGAGGGAGGGTGTTTTGAGAGGAATGTTCAGCTGAGAGGCAAAAGCAAAGCTTCTCTCTCTGGAAAATATGAACCCCAGGCTTCTCGGTGGGGGGCCAAGAGGCATGAGACCCACAGCATAAACTTGGAAATTTTCCTGGAATACAATTATTGAAAGAAAGTTAGGTGACATTTATTGAATGCTTGCTACATGCCACACAGCCTTTTCTCTGACCTATCTTTTCAAACCATTGTCTGATGTCCTACTAAGTAAGGACAGTCATCATCCCTGTGTTTCAGATGACGACACCGAGGCACAGAGGACTTGTCTAAACTGGAAGGGCAGAATTCAAGTCCACATCGGCTCAGTATCAGAGACTTCCCTAATAGAACATTTCTCAGATGACTTGGCCCAAACCTTTTCTATGAAATCTTATGGAACACAATGTAAAATCTTATGAAATTTTAAGGTAAAACATGAGACAGCAAAAATTGAAAAAAATCATGCTGGGTATGAGCAAGTCACTTTCAGACACCTTTTCTGGATCCCTATTCCCTGTCCTTTCTAGAGGAAAATCCATTTTCTCTGATCTTGGTTTCTATGAGGAGCAATTCTTCTTATACACACTCCTGGCCTCTCTGCTCTGCCTTCTCACGTGCTTCTGCGGAGGAGGAGTGGACCTTTCTATTTGGTGATTGTGGAACGGATAACTAAGCATGCTCAACTCGCCAACAACTTCATTCTTTCTCTTGGGAGGGAGTGCCTTCATTTTTCTCTCTTCTTTTTAGAGAGCAGCTGAGGTTCCCCCTCCTCCATATATAGTTCTTTCCTGGGCAGACAGCCATGTCATACTAGGTGGGTAAGAAGCCTTCCTAGCTCAGGGGTTCAGTTCCATAGTACGATGGACTCACACATTAAGCTCTATTTTCTTGCTTAGCTTCTGTGATGATATAGGTGCTATTTGGTTCCATCTCAATTCTTCTGTTTCTCAAATTGTTCAGAACTTGGCTAGAAGAAGGTGACTATTTATTGCAGTCTCCTCTGGAGGCCTCGACATTCCTTACTGCTAGGACTATGTGGGGAAACTTGAGATACACGGCTGGTCTATGTATATTAATTGAACTTGCATTCCCCATCTGCTCAGCCCCAGACTGGGAGTTCCTCCCAAGCAAGAAATCTATTCACCTCTAATTCCTCTTTCTTCCTCACAATCTTCCTGTTGTCAGTGTCCACAGCAAGGAGCTAAATAAGGATTTTATTTAGCTTAGGTTTTTTATGTGTAGAAAAGCAGGCTCCATACCATGAACATCTCTTTGGAGGTTATCTGGCTGTTTCAAAAACGATATTAATAAAAACAACATATGAAATTGACCATTTTCATAGGGCACCCGTGGTAAAGTTTTTGTTGTAACTGACAAACCAGGTGCAGAATATTCCATGTATGATTTAGACCCTTTCCCTGTGGGCTGCTCTGCTGGTTTTGTATATAACTTCAGTTATTATTGCCATTAAGAAAAGATATTTTAGGGACAAACTCATTTTTTGAATAGATTGTTATCTCAAATTAAAAAAGATTACGGGAACTGGCAATCAATGCAGCATCTAATTGCTATTTCTCCAATTAAAAATTAATATACAGAAAGAGCTGCCTGGAACCAATTGGTCTTTAGATAATTTTGAAATAAGGAAAAAAATAGCATTTAAAAGCAGAGGGCTTGGGTGAGCGCAGGCAGGGTTTGTGGCGCCTGGTCTCCTTTGCAGCAAAGGCTGCAGTAACAAGCTGCTTTCTGCTCCTGTGCCTATGGCCACCACACCCAGGGTGACTGGAAACAAAGGGGCGCTGAGCTTGCGTCTCATTGTTCCTCCTCTGTTAAAGATTTATGTATAAAATCACTGTATTTTGTGATGTACTTAAGAATAGATGGCAGGTGTCATTTTTGTACAGTGCATGTCATTTTATCTAGGCGGCGGAAAACGTGTGTGACGGTGCTTGTGCTAAAAATGTTCCTCTGTTCTTTGAGGATGTCAGGGATGCTGTTCCAGCTCCTTCTCTTCTGCAGAACTTCATTTGCTAAGCAGTGTTCGGATAGATGGGGACCAAGGAAAATGAAATCAAAGAAACCTTCTTATGTCTTGAAGACAGGACACCCTTCTACTTGATTCCCGATAAGCCCCTTTAATCTGAAAGAGCCATATTTTACATTTTCAGTATAACAGGTACTTAGTTTTAAGCTGGAACAAATTATTATACTATGTGTGTGTATACATACAGACGTATGTATATATTAACTAAAACAGACAGAAAAGCTCATGTCTCCAGAGATCTGATCAGGTTCCAGTAAGGAGGTGGGTTTCAGTGAGAAAGGACCTGATCTCCATTTGATGGACCAGGGTTGTATGTGACCTACACGGAATCTACACCCAGGATGCCGGGATGCTACTTCAGGCCCTCACACGTGCAGAAGGATGAGATAGAGCTGGGGATGATGCAGAGAAAGGACATGGAAATAATTCAAGGGACAGCAGTCTGGCTAAAAAGGATGAAGCTCTGGTGTGGAAAAACTGAGGCAGGGGAGGGACGTGTCAGCTGCCTGCAGGTGCACGAGGGGGTCAGAGTGGATGAGTGTGGACGTGTCCAGTAAAGCCCAGCCACATGCACCCAGGGCACCATCTGGGACACCTGTGAAGAGAGACTTAGGAGTCAGAAGGGAAAGAAGGGAGAGGAGACAGAAACAGGTTCAGGACCAAGAAAAGACGAGCTGCTTAGAACACAGACACCACGTGCGTGATACTCATCTCTCTGGAGAGGGACAAAACATCATACACATGGCTCTCATCAACGCGTGGATGATGGCTCAATTATGTGATGTCAAGGAAGACCAGAGAGCCCTCTCACAACTCCCCGTTCTTTGCACTGAGCCTCACTGAACAGCTCCTCTCTGTCCTCAGTCATCTAAGCCGAGCCTGGGGAGACCTCCCAGACCCCTCCTCTCCCTCCCACCCAGCTCTCTGGGCCATCCACTGCTGACTCCTAAATACCTCTCTCATCCGCCTTCTGGTTTTCAGCCAACAGAGCCACTGCCTCACTAATGTGCTGACCCCATGGAGACCCAACAGAATCCAGGGGCATGGGGTAGGGTTGAAGCACTGGTATTTTTAAAAAGCTCCCCTGCACTAACCAACTAAACTATTTTTCTTCCCCACATAAACCTCAGGTTCTTCTCCCTCTTTGTCTTTGATCATACAATTCCTTTCTGTGGAGTGCTCAAATTTTCCATAACTGCTTTTAAAATTCGTATCACTTTCTAAGACCCAGTTCCATTGCCACCTTCTCCAAAGTTCTCCCAGTCCCTGCTCCAACACTCTGGAAGAAATGACTCCTCCTCAAAACTTCTTTAAAATTTCCTTGTACCTCTCTTACAGTAATTATCATTTTGGACCTAGAATTTTAAATATGAATGTGCATATCTCATTCCTCTTTGAAGAATTTAAGTTTCTTGGAGGTGGATCTTAGGAATTTTTTGGGTAGCCCTTACTACCAAAAAGTAAAGTAATTTCAATATGGCAAACTTGTGGTTCTAAGAGCTTTATAGGTAGCCAATGCATTAATCTTCATAGCCTCTCTATAATGAAGACTCTAATATTATAATAGCATTGTCATCTCCATTTACAGATAAAGAAACAGAGGCACAGAGAAGTTAGGCCAAGATCACAGCTAGTGGGTGGTTGAGTCACAATCTGAGCCTACATTCTTAACAGCTATGCTCTGCTGCCTTTCAAATCAATGAGTAAATGAGTGAGTCCATGGGTTAATGCAGTGTGCCAAGGAAATACTTGCATTTTAGCACAATCCTTCTAATAGATGGCCAAGCCTACAGTGCAAAGCAGGGCTGAGCTGAGCCCTCATCAACAGTTCTGTGCCCCCAGGGAACCCACCTGAACTTCTATCTGTCCCCTTCTCTCCAGGGCCTACACCTGGTTTTTCTTCTCCAAAAGAAGCCAGCATGTGGGAGTAAGAGGCGGCACCCACCTGTATGGTTTGCTGTGGAATGAGACAAGAGACAACGTAGCATTGAGTGTAAGTGTGGGATCAGGAGAGAGTATGTGTGATTGGGGGCTGTGGGTGACTTTCACTGTTGCCTCTATAGATAGTTTCTCTTTTTTTAAATTGAAGACAAGCTTTAGTACCTCTGTGGGCCCATACATTTCATGGGAGAACTTTACAGGAGTGGGGGGCACTTACCATGTGTCCAAGAAAATGAGTTCTTCTTGGGGCCAGATAAGGGACAAGAGGCAGGAGGGTGAGGTGGGGTAGGCAGTCATGATGGTTGGACTATTCCCTCTTCTTTCCTAGGAGTGAGAACTGGAGAGCGAGTGATTGGCAAGAATTATCAAAAGGAGACAGGAGCACCCCAGCAACTCTACAGCCCAGGCCAGCCAAGGCAGGCACACCTCGCCCAAGCTGGCACTGCTAAAAATAGCCAACAGCAGGATTTCATGGATAGCTGCTTTCCTTTAAGGGAAATAAGGACAATTTAAATTTTATATTTTAAAAGAAACTATAAACACGGCTACTCATGATGTGAAGAAAATCCAATCAATGATTCCCTCATTTATGCATTTGTTCATCCACTGAACATAATGTGTATTTGAGACCAACTATGCTTGAATCCCAGGGCTCAGTGCTGGCCAAGGAGAAACATTTAAAAAGCCAGCCCTGCCCTCAGGAGACAGACTCTTATATAACTATAATAATACTTGGAGAAATCACTATAAAAAATAAGGTGGTAAACATATGGAATACAATGAGCTCCCCACGTTTATGAAGTTTGATAAAAATAGTATATCAAATTGGATAATCAATAAAATCACACAAACATTTTTTCAAAAAAACACTTTTTACTCTCTCGTCTCTCACCTTCGTTTTCTATGCCTGGGTTCTTAGAGTAGCTCCATTTTTCTGCCTTTTTTTTTCTAGTTTTGTCAAAGTACACTTTTCTCTCTTTTCCTTTGGGTAAATCTTCCTCCTTCTTTATCCTGAATGTGATTCAGGACTCAATATTCAGGGATATGTGTTCAACAAAAAGGAGTACTTGGATCCTCCATGTTTTATCCTGAATGCCAACCACACCACCAAAAGCCTCTCCTATTAGCTTTTTTGTGAATCAGTGGGAAGGTGGCAGTTAGAAATAAAAACAGGATTAACCCAAGAAAAGTGGGCTGGCCAATGTCCCCTAGAAGAATACTGGAAAATTGGTCATCCATAGGAGACATAGCCTTTGCTAGCTACTCTGTCCTCATACCTTCTACAGTGGAAAGAACACAGGTGTGGCACCAAACTGGCTTGGATTTGAAGATTATCTACAAGTTAGGTGACTCATGGAGAGTTATTTAACTCTTCTGAGCCTCTGTTTTCTCAACGTAAAATGGAGATGAAAATATACCCATGTAACAGAAGAGTTTTTCCTACACTTTCTTCTGGAATTTTTATGGTTCCATGCCTTACATTTAAGTCTTTTATCCATCTCAAATTAATTTTTGTATATGGTGAGAGATAAGGGTCCTGTTTCCTTCTTCTACATGTAGCTATCCAGTTTTCCCATCATTATTTATTGAATAGAGCTTCCTTTCCCCAGTATATGTAGTCTGATTTGGTGAAGATCAGTTGGTTGTATGTGGATGGTTTTATATCTGGGTTCTCTATTCTGTTTCATCATTCTATGTCTCCACTTTTATACCAGTATCATGCTGTTTTGATTACTATAGCCTTGTAGTATAATTGGAAGTCAGTTAATGTGATGCATCCAGATTTGTTCTTTTTGCTTAAGATTGCTTTGGTTATTCAGGCTCTTTTTTGGTTTCAAATGAAGCATAGAATTATTTTTTCTAGATCTGTGAAATATGACGATGGTATTTTGATGGGTATTGTGACAAATCTGTAAATCACCTTGGGCAGTATAGATATTTTAATGTTGTTGATTCTACTAATCCATGTGCATGAGTTGTTTTTCCATTTGTTTATGTCATCTGCAATTTCTCTCATCAGTGTTTCCTAGTTCTCTGTGTAGAGATCTTTCACCTCCTTGGTTAAGTATATTCCTGAATATTTTATTTTTTTTGTAGCTATTATGAATGGTATTGAGTCTTTGATTTGTCTCTTAGCTTGATTTTTATTAGCATATAGAAATGCTACTGATTGTGTACATTGATTTTTTAACCTGAGACTTTGATAAATTGATGTATCAATTCTAGGAGTCTTTTGGTGGAGTCTTTGGGATTTTCTAGATACAAGATCATACTGTCAGCAAAAAGCAATAGTTTGACCTCCTGTATCCCAGCATGGATACCCTTTATTTCTTTCTCTGGCCTGATTGCTCTGGCTAGGACTTCCATTGCTATGTTGGATAGAAGTGGTGACAGTGGGCCCCCATGGTGATAGTGGGCCCCTTGTCTTGTTTCAGTTCTTAGAAGGAATTCTTTCAACTTTTCTCCATTCAGTATGATGTTGTCTGTGGGTTTGTGATACATAGCTTTTATAATTTTGAGGTACATTTCTTCTATGCCTAGTTTGTTGAGGGTTTTTATCATGAAAGGGTACTGGATTTTATCAAATGCTATTATAGAAGAAAATGTAGGAAAAACTCTTCTAGACATTAGCTTGACAAAGAATTTATGACTGAGACCCCAAAGGCAAATACAACAACAACAACAATAAATAAATGGGACTTGATTAAATTAAAATGATTCTGCACAGCGAAGAAAATAATCAATAGAATAAACAGACAACCTACAGAATGGGAGAAAATATTTGCAAACTATACATCCAATAAAGGACTAATATCCAGAATCTACAAAGAACTCAAACAAGTCAGCAAGAAAAAACAACCCATCAAAAAGTGGACAAAAGACAGGAACAGAAGTTTTTCAAAAGAAGATAAAGAAATCACCAAAAAACATATGAAGAAATGCTCAACATCACCAAACATCTAGGAAATGCAAATTAAAACCACAATGACATATCACCTTACCCTTGTCTGAATGATCATCACTAAAAAGTCCAAAAACAATAGATGCTGGCATGGATATAGAGAGAAAGGGAATGCTATACACTGTTGGTGGGACTGCAAATTAATACAACCTCTATGGAAAACAGTATGGAGATCACTCAAAGAAATAAATATACACTTACCATTTGACCCAGCAGTCCCACTACTGGGTGTCTGTGCAAATGAAAAGAAGTCATTTTATCCAAAAGACACCTGCACTCTAATGTTTATTGCAGCACAATTCACAAATCGCAAAGATGTGGACTCAACCTAAGTGCTCACCAGTTCAAGAGTGGATTAAGAAAATGTGTGTGTGTGTGTGTGTGTGTGTGTGTGTGTGTGTGTACACACACAACATGGAATACATCTCAGCCATTAAAAGAAGTGAAATAATGTCTTTTGCAGCAACTTGGGTGGAACTGGAAACAATTATCCTGAGTGCAGTATCTCAGGAATGGAAAAACAAACACTACACATACTCTATAATAACTGGGAGCCAATCAAAGGACTTGCATGGGCACAAGAGATGTAAAGGTCACTGAAAATCAAGAAGAGGGATATTGGGCAGGGGGGAGGGGGGAGGAGGGAGGAGGGGACGGGTATATGTG
>CAUYSK010051429.1:0-18187 GCA_963575035.1 Avahi laniger | reverse complement strand
AAACCACAATGAGATATCACTTATCTCCAGTGACATTGGTCTTTATCAAAAAGTCCCAAAACAATAAATGTTGACGTGGATGCAGAGAGATAGGAACACTCATACACTGCTGGTGGAACTGCAAACTAGTACAACCTCTGTTGAAAGTAATTTGGAGATAATTCAAAGAACTACAAGTAGAACTACCATTTGATCCAGGAATCCCATCACTGGGCATCGAGTCAAAACAACAAAAGACATTCTGTAAAAAGACATCCGCACTCAAATGTTTAGAGCGGCACAATTCACAATTGCAAAGACGTGGAAACAACCCAAGTGCCCATCAAAACACGAGTGGATTAATAAAACGTGGTATATGTATATCATGGAGTACTATTCAGCTTTAAGAAACAATGGTGATATAGCACCTCTTGTATTCTCCTGGTTAGAGCTGTAACGCATTCTACTAAGTGAAGTTTCCCAAGAATGGAAAAACAAGCACCACATGTACTCACCATCAAATTGATATTAACTGATCAACACATAAGTGCACATATAAGGATAACATTTATTGGATGTCAGGCAGGGAGAGGGGGAGGGGAGAGGAGAGGACAGGTATACACAAAGAGTGCGATGTGCTCCATCTGGGGGATGGACACGCTTGAAGCTGGGACTTGGGTGGGGAAGGGAGGGTAAGGGCAACATACATAAGTTAAACATCTGTACCCCCATAATATGCTTGAAATAAAAAAAAGTAAAAGACAAATCATCTCAATAGGTGCAGAAAAAGCATTTGATAAAATTCAGCATCCCTCCATAATAAAAATCCTCAAAATACTCAACATAGAAGGAATATAACTCAAAATAATAAAGGCCTTATTTTACAAAGTCACAGCAAACATAATACTGAAAAAGAAAAAGTTAAATCATTACCTCTAAGAACTGGAATAAGACAAGGATGACACTTTCTTCACTACTTTTATTCAACATAGTACTGGAACTCCTAGCCAGAGAAATTAAGCAAGAGAAATAAATAGAAGGCATCCAAATTGGAAAAGATGAAGTCAAGTTATTTCTGTTGGCTGATAATATGATATTTGAAAATTCTTAAAGGCTCCACCAAAAAAAATAAACAGATTTGATAAATGAATTAAGTAAAGTTTTAAGATACAAAATCAATGTATAAAAATTAATAGCATTTCTATGCACCAATAATGATGAAGATGAGAACAAAATCAAGAAGGCAATCC
Organism: Avahi laniger; assembly: GCA_963575035.1. Lineage (NCBI taxonomy): Eukaryota > Metazoa > Chordata > Mammalia > Primates > Indriidae > Avahi > Avahi laniger. The sequence continues at coordinate 16,958 of CAUYSK010051429.1, read as the reverse complement.
TACTTATAATAGCTAAAAAGAAAATAAAATACCTAGGAATATATTTAACTAAAGAGGTGAAAGATCTCTATAAGGAATACTACAAAACACTCGATGAAAGAAATTTAGATAACACAAGCAAATGGAAATATATTTCATGTTCATGAATCAGAAAAGTTAATATCATTAAAATGATCACAATGCCCCAATCTAAAGATTCAGTGCAAACCCTTATCAAAATATCAACATTATTTTTCACAGAATTAGAAAAGAAAATTTCTAGAATTCGTTGGAACTAAAAAAGAGCCCTAGCAGTCAAAGCAATCCTAAGTAAAAATCTGAAGGGATCACATTATCTGACTTCAAATTATACTACAAAGCTATAGTAACCAAAACAGCATGGTACTGCTATAAAATTAAATACATAAATCAGTGGAAAAGACTATAGAACCCAGAAATAGAGCCTCACACTTAGAGCAAGCTGATCTTTGAAAAAGTTGACAAGGACATATACTGGAGAAAGGAAACCCTTTTCAATAAATATTGCTAGGAATATTGGACTACCATAAGCAGAAGATTAAAACTATACCCCTAACTCTTACCATATAGAAGAAAGATCTCTACACTATAGTTTATGATTCCCTATAGTGTTTGTAATGTAGCTATTTGCCCAAGGTAAAAAAATTTAAAAAATATATAAAGTGATTTTCATTATTGAAATTTCTTTGAGGAACTTTAAGGTAATTATAATCAGATAAATTATACTTTAGAGATAAATAAAAAAATATGTTACCAATTATGGAATTTTTTTTCATAATTTTGTTCTCAGTTTGAGGATGTTACTTACTTCCCTTTATGCTTCTTCATATATTTCTATAATGTGATTTAAGCAATTAACTGTATTTCATTTTTTTTTATTTTCCTGTGATTGATAGTTAAATATTCAATGCAACTTTTTAAAAGCATACTTTCATAGGCTCACCACGGTTAATTTTCAATGATGAAATAATAATGTAAAAAGTAGAAATTGTAGTACTATGTTTTATTGATATTAATGTACCCTATGCTAATTAAGTTTCAGTAAGCTTAAACATTGACCCTTCAAGAAGATTCTTGTTTCTAGTTTCATGTTAAAATCAGTAAAATAATCAAGTGAAAGAATTGTTTACATTTCCCCAAATTATATCTGGTTGATGTCAATATCTGGAAGATCCTGGATAGCTACCACTCTCCCAGCCCTGTAAATACCACATAGAAACAAAGTAAGATATATAGTGATCAGCAATTCCATAAGTAGATGCTTAAGATATGATTTTAGTGACAATAATGTGATATAAAATTGTCTACAGTATTATCAAAATAAATTAATATGCATGATATATAATAATATGAAAAGAAATAAACCAAAAGGGTAATCATAGTGGAATAGCAGAAATATAAGAACTAAAAATTTGGTCCTAGTAGATTATATTTTATCAAGTATAATACAGTTGAAGAATTCCTAATGTTTCTAAAAGATAGAATGCTTGGGCGAGATGTGTAAAAATATCAGTACAAATGAATACTTTTTTTTCAAATGCAAAATGTCATCTACAACCATACCATCCTGAATGTGCCTGATCTCATCAAATGACAAAAAATAACATAACCAAAAATGAAAGAGTGAGAGGTATCGGATCTTGCACAAATCCCAATAGTTGAAGTCACATAAAACCAAAGATTTTAGTAAATAATTACAATTGCTGGTCCATATTGTATGTAAAGTTCAAGCTAATTGATTACATAAAGTGGTCTTTGCTTTGTCAAAGTAGAGATGCCCATAATGATAGAAAATGACCAAACAACATGGAAATGAAGGAGGTATCTAGATGCAGTCTTCCTGAAAACAAAACACACAAAGCCACTGATTTTACTTTGATAAGATGAAGCCATTGTACCTCAATGAGACTATTCTGCTATCTCAGAATCCCAAAGGACAAAGCAAAGTGAAAGAGCTACTCTTTTCCCTCAGTTTCTCTGATTTATCTCTACACTCTGAAACTTTAGGACAGGTATAAGATAGTACACAAGGTCTCATAGCCTGCTTTTCATACATTCTTCAAAATATTCTTACAATCTGCACCAGTAATAGATGTCACATTTTTTTATTCCCTTCTTACTTTGAAATATTTCCTTCTATTATCCCCTTTTTTCTTCTTGAGGCTATAAGTTCATAATAAATGTCCTAGGGAAATTATGGAGAGGTTCAGGAATAAACATCCATCAACAAAATAATTTCCACATATTTCCATCATATGAAATCAGGGTTTATACATACTCATGACAGCAAGAATAATTCAGGGTTTGGGGAATAGGTATGGAAGGAAAATTGCTGTATTATTCTTCAGCAATGTCAATAAAGTATTTGAGAATTGGTTGTGAAACAAGTCTTTTTTTTTTTCAGAAAATGAAACCAATATATAATTTTTCATTTTAATGGCTTCAGCAATACAGAATAGACCACATACATTAAAGCCCAAGTTATCTTAAAAATACATCTGAAAAAATAATTAGGTCAATCTAAAACAAGAACACTAACTCTTAAATATGGTTTTCAAAGCACCTAAATTTTGTTTTTCTTTGTTTTAGACAGGAAACATAAGTTTATTCATTGCTACTTAAGGATCCACTGATATTTTGGGAGATATCAACAGAATAGCAGTGTTAACGGTATTGATTCTTATATGTTGTTTATAAACTATAACCATGAAAAAATAAATATGATTGACTTGCAGGTATATTTCTACTGCCCATTGTATATGAATTAATTCATTCTAGGCAAAAGTGAAAAAATAAAGAGATTATTAAGCCTAAAGTAGATATTATTACTTCAATCTCATGCCAATATGCATTGTCTTATGGAAGAATGAGCTCTAAAATCGCCAACACAAACTGTATACCACGTAAAAATGTCAACATGGATAACAGGTAAAGCAATATAGACTAACAAATATTTGGTTTGCTGGCATTGGCTGTTATTAAAATGACAGGATAGCAAAATGCATGTGGTTCACACAGATATGCTCTTTAGTAGGCTGATACATTTTATTCCTTTAATGTAAGAGTCTATTTTCTCTGTCAAGATCTCGAAATGTTCACTGCAACTTTCTTGGTCTACAGAGTGTAGGCAACACACTTAGGTAGAAGTCTCTATTCCTGTTAATGAACTTGTTAAATGAAGGCCTGTCATACACTTAGTCTTTTATATAGGTCATTGGTTCTCTAAATGTTTTCCCAGGACCAGCCGCAGCAGAATCTGGAAACTTGTAAATGGCAAATCCTGGAGATTTTCTCAAAACCAATTAAATCAGCAACTCTGGGGTTGAGCTCAGCAACAATTTGTGACTCAACAAGTTGCCCAGATGCTGATGTATGTTATGACTTGAGAACCAGACACATAGACTATTTGGGTGATGATTTCTCAACCAGCTATATTTTCTTTAGTAGCACCTGCATCAGTGTGTATAGAAGCTCTGTTTAGAATGCAGGACCATTCATCATATTTTATTCTCAGCTTTGTTGCTGAAGCCAAAATTTTGAATTCATAGAAAACACCCACTCAGTATTTTATTGAATACATTTGGGGCCATATTTCTTTTACGCTGAATAAGAAAGATTATAGTTACGTTTCCTTTTACTAATTTGATTCTCTGCGTTGAATAAATATTTAAATGAAAACAACTTTTTTGTTGTTTTCCCAGGTATCAGACGTATTTTGGAAAAATACAATACCTTGAACACAGTACATTTAAAATTATTTGTTTGAATAAAAAGAGTAATGAATAAATGTGAAAGGGTGACTAGGGAAGGTAAAATGTTGTCTTGCTTTTCTGTAGATTAGTATTTTATAACCAAAAAGTATTAAATGGAGATAATTTAATATTCTTTTAAATATCAGCCATTGTAACAACTATGCATTTAAGAATATTCGAAGTGATTACTAATATAAATCACTAACATTATTGAGCACATACTTTGCCTAAATGCAGACCTTGGGAATTTATTTAACTCTGTGTTAAGTTTCTTACTTAGGAAATAGTATCTAACTTTATATATCTAAGACATACAAAGAGCTTTTGTCTGACACTGTATGAGTGTTGGCTAACTATTACCCTGATGTGGAAACTTAGACTTAAATGTTAAATAAATTATCTCACACATTGTAACACACAGATGTAGATGATTCTATAAATTGATATTAATTTATTATTAAGAATATACAAGGTAACCTTATGAGGGAAAATGTTAAAATGTGATAATTTGGGCATAAAACTGAAATAGGGTCAGTCTCATTTCTTTGCTTGATGAGAGTGGGGAATATTTTTTATGTTGAATATTTGTGCCTGCAATTTGAGAAGTCCCACGTTTCTTTTTTTTAAGGTTATCTCCTCACCATATAAATGATGAGTCCCAGCTGTAGAAAATATAAACTGAGTGATGATAGCCTTTGAAAATGAACTATCATGATTAAGTAACTAAATATTGCACGGGCAAAGTAGTGAAATGAAAAGCATTGAAAAATAAGGATGACATATTTATTATGAAGACCTTTCACATTGCAAATTTCTTCCTACTTTCAATTTAGAGTAGTGATGAATATTAAATATATTTTTGTGCACCTTTATGTTTTTCTTCCTACTCACCAAGTATTCTCCTTTGTATTTTTCTTTACATTCCTTCTTTTGTCTAAAGAAAAAATAAATCTGCTTTCCAGATAGTTTCAGAATAAAATGAAAGCTTTTCTCAAGCCACATACTCAACAAAGACCTATTTTACCAAATTCATTCTACCAAATTCACTGATACAATTGCATCTCATGTCATATTTGAATTATATATATATTTAGATACCCTTCTTTCCTTCCCTGCTTCCCTTCCCTTCCCTTCCTCTCCCTCCTCCCTCCCTCTTTCTTTCTTTCTTTCTTTCTTTCTTTCTTTCTTTCTTTCTTTCTTTCTTTCTTTCTTTCTTTCATTTTTCTCTATGAAGGAAAGAAAATTAGTTCAATTATCTTGTTAATTCCGTCTGCTACCTGGGAGAAAATTTTATTTCAGTCTTCTTTCTTCCTCCCTCCTTCTTTTCCTCCCTCTTTCCTTTCCTCCCTTCCTGCCTTTCTCCTTCCCTCTCTTTCCTCACCCTCTTGGATTCCCTTAATAAATTTATTGCTACATACTTCTGGAGAATTGAAGTGGACAAAAAATAGGTGAAAAATATGATAACTGCTAGAAATTTTATGCAATACTTCTATGAGATACCATGGAAGAATAAACACAGATGGTTAATATACAGGTGATCTCTGTCATTTTGAGTGCTCTGTAATAAACAAGATTAGAAAATATGGCTTAATATGCTTTCTTATCACTCATAGAATAAATATATTTGCCTTTTTTAGTCTTTTTTGTTAATTTATATTTATTTTTAATTTTCATATTCTCAAGTGTCTTGATATTGGATTAGTGTAAATTTCCAGATTGCTGCTCTTTTACCTTATATCTTTAACAAGTTCTAAGTATTTTATTTTCAGCTGGTTTTTTAATCTAATGGTTAATTCCATTTTCAAAAGGAGGAGGTTCCATTCTCTTTGTCTCAGAAATATCTCTCAAATTGACAATTCTGATAATATCATAATCTTTATGTCATTTAAAACCTCTTTGCTCCATGGATATTTAGGGGAACTTACATTGAATATATTGTTTCCATGATCTGCTTTTTTACAATACTGCCATGTCAAGACCTTTTACTTTTATGTCAAACACCACAGTTTTTTTTATTTTATTTATTTTATTTTTTTTACTTTTTTCTGTTAAATTTATTCCTATTTTATTTTTATATTAATGAAATTGTTTTATTTTTTATTTTTTAATTTTTTTTATTTCTGCATATTATGGAGGTAGAAATGTTTAGGTTACATTGCCCTCCCCCATACCCCCCAGTCAGAGATTGAAGCATGTCCATCCCCCAGATGGCGCGCATTGCACTCATTATGTAAGTATATACCCATCCCAGAATGGGGAGGAGGAGACATTGTAGAGTAGAAAATTAAAAGAACTATCCATACGGATAATATTCAGTTGGGTGAGTCACATTTTACATGGAGCAGAGAAAGCCATGAGTGAGGTAATCAACAAAAATTTAGTAAGGCCATAGGAAAAACTGGAAGGTAGGGACACAAGTGCTATTAGCATAATATAGCTTAGGAGGAGATAGCACTGGAAACTACATTTTATGATTTCAGAGCCACTTCTGACTCTCCTCAAAGGCTCCCCCTCCATAATCTTTACTTCCCCTCCCAGAACCCTTTCTGATAAAATGTTTCACCCTCAAAGATTTTTGTCTTTAATATAAAGCATTGAAAATATCATTAGAGAGAGGCACTTTAAGATCCATCCTAGCACTGATTAAGACATAGAATTAAATAGAGATTCAATGTAAAATACCTGCCCTGAATATTGAACAGGATTATTTTCAAATTAGATGTATGTTTTAATTACAGAACAAAATTTAAGTAGAATGGAAGTGAAAATTGTATAATCAGCTGTTTGAATAATACTATTGGTAACAACAGCCTGAATAATGGTATTTACATTCTTTCCCATTACTTAGCTTTTGGCACTCATGTTCTGGCAAAAGAACATCAAAATAATATTTTGATGAAAAATTAATATTAGTACTCACAGAGCATGAATTTTCTCACTTTATTCTCTTCATGCAGAATTGGAAGTAAAACAAAAAATGGAGATGACCTCATTAATCGACTCCATGCTCAAAATGAAGATATGAGTGTTAACTGCAACTGATAACATAAAGCATAAAAAATACAGCATACTTTTAAAAATCAATATAATATCCATATTGATATGTCAATAAATTATTAACTTTATAGTATTTTAGCTTAAAATGAATCAATTATATTGAAATGTACTTATAATATTGAATCTCAAATACTTTTTAAAAGAGTCAAACATTTTGCTTATAGAAATTCATGTAATAGTAAAGGTTTTACATTCTACTGAATTTCATGTTTATAAATACAATGACCATTTATTTCTATATCTGAGAAATAAATTTAAAATTTTCTGGCTCTGTAACTTATCCTAAAGTTTAAAATATACTTCGGGTATAAATGAAAAGATCTGTGAAAATACTTCTCAGTGGATTAAGTTCACTAAGCTCATGTATCTTTGGTTTCCACAAGGTGAAATGTTGTTCAAGGATGTGGAAAAATCTATTATTGGTTTTTTTTTCAGTTTTAGAAAAGGCTTCATGATACATAAAAGTTACATCTTATAAATGTTATGTAACTCTCAACACTGTCACAAAAATGTCCTATTGAATTTATTTTTAAAACAATAGTGTTAAGTTGATTTATGCAGATAATGCAATTACACATAGTTCTTATTTTTTCATTTGCTTTATGCCATTTAAACTATACACATCAATTTGTTCCATTTTGCCAAGTAAAATTTTCCCTGGAGTTGCAAGAAACACTAGAAAGACATTTGTATTGGAAGTCAGAAATAACTCTGCCAGACTTATCCCACCATTAGAATTATCCATACCAACCACAAAGAGGTCAAGAATGGCAAGGACTGATCTAGGGTTGGAAATTGACATGGGTTATTTTAGGAGAGAAGAATGGGACAATAACTCTAGGACCAAGAAGTTAACTTTAAACTTTGGAAGTGGCACTTGTTATTGGAAATTATAACAAATGCAAAATTCCAAGTGGGTAAATATATCTCCCTGTGATTCTCAATTTCTCTAACTTCACTTGAAGTTCTTGAACTTCTTTGTTCATTGTGGTCTTTAATAAGAAGAAATGTTCACTCCCAGAATCCAGAGCCATAATTTATTTTATTTTGCACCAGTCAGTTGAGAACAAAATCCATGTTCTACTCAATTACTTAATATCCAGCCATCACATAAATGTTTGTTTTTTTGTTGTCTCACAATAATAAACTCTTTTTTTTCTGATTCTCCCATTGTTATACAGCATAAAACAATCCTGGTCATAACTTTCTGTATATTCTATAAAGTGAATTACATGAATATGTTTAGTTATAAATTTATAGTTGACTCATAGCTTAACGATACTGTGAATTAGGATGGCATTTAGTGTACTCTGCTAACAAAAACAAATCTAATTTTATTCATATGTACTAGGTTTTTCACCAAGAGGGAAAAAAGGACTTCTTTCAACTAAATGATTGTTACTTGGATACTGTGGAAATAAACAAAGACCATGTAAATGAGACAAGAAAAAGCTGTTTATTCAAATCTTGCTATGGCAAGGGATTCAGCCACCATCACTTATGTTTAGCAGAGACTCAATTGCAGGCAGGGAAGATCGAAAAATTTATTGTGGAAAATACTTCAGGTATGCTCTAATTGGAGGTTTTGGCATGAAGAAGTTGAAGACCGGGTAAATAGAAGTGGAACATTTCATGAGATTGATTTAAAAGCATATTTGGCTTTCTCTGGTTGGTCTAATCCCTCTGATAAGGAAAAAAATTAGGAAAGTAAAAAGTTATTGACCAAGTCCTGGCCCTTTGGGGCTCTTTGCTGCAGAAGTAATGGTTTGGCTCCCAGGGCATTTGCTGGGGTGGTTGTGGGTCAGAATTATATTTTTATATATGATCTGGCCATTTTACGTTTGCATATTTAGTCTCCTAGTCCTCTCTTTTTATCATTTTCTCAATGGTGAGAGGTTGAACAATTCAGGAAAGCCTAGAAATCAAGACCTCACTGTTGGCCGGGTGCGGTGGCTCACGCCTGTAATTCCAGCACTCCGGGAGGCCGAGACAGGTGGATCGCTCAAGGTCAGGAGTTTGAGACCAGCAAGAGCGAGACCCTGTCTCTACTAAAAAATAGAAAGAAATGATGTGGACAACTAAAAAAAAAAAAATATATATATATATATAAATTAGCCGGGCGTGGTGGCACATATCTGTAGTCCCAGCTACTTGTGAGGCCGAGGCAGAAGGATCGCTTGAGCCCAGGAGTTTGAGGTTGCTGTGAACTAGGCTGACACCATGGCATTCTAGCCGGGGCAACAGAGCAAGACTCTTTCTCAAAAAAAAAAAAAAAGACCTCACTGTTGAGAGATTGTTCAGTCATCTCCACAGTGACTGTACTGTCAGATTTTCTTGACCTTTTTATTGTTGTATCATGATGGAGATCATCTGATGAGGAAACAACTGCAGAAAAACATGTAAGATTTTGCATAGAATATAATGGACTATCATTATAAACACTATAATAAAAAGCAAGCAAAAATAATAAATAGTCCCTGTAAGCTGCTTCAGAACCAGGAATCCCAGTGGTCCAAACCATGTCAAAAGAATAAGTCCTATAGGTCATGAGGATGAATCTTAGTGAAATAATAAAAAGCTTTTACCTTATGGTGATGTATAATCTGTTCCACCTTACCTTTTATTAATCCAGGGATAGCAAGAAGCATTATCAATGGCACAGATGCCACCATGACTAGCCAATGAGAAATCTAGAGCAGTGTGATTTTCCTTCATTACTTGTGGCAATGAATTAAGATTGATCTGTATTCCATCTAGGGCAGAGATGGTATCATTAATAACTTCTGTCATTTAGTGATATGTTTCGTATAGTCTTTTCTATTTGAATGATTCCCACCAATGGGAACACTGATTTTATTTTTTTTAATAAACAATGAGTCAGTAATACAGGTAGTGTGCCTGAATAATCAAGGGTGGCCTCATTGTGGAGTTCACATCTGAATCAGAATTTCCAGGCTTGGTATTTTATTTAATTAAAGTTGCTGAGTACAGAGAAGTCTCAGAATACTTTTTTTTGTGCATGAGGGGTTAGTCCGAGGCAAATAGAACCAATTGTCCTGACCACAAGAAAGTATTTGTCTAGTAAGGATACAAAGAGATTCGGGTGAGGGGGAAGTAAAAAATAAAAAATCTGTTCACAACATGAGATCAGATGTTACCTGGGCTACATATCTGAATCCATTTTTGTCTTCCAGGTGGCAAGTATTTTGCCCATCACTCTAAAAAATGGCTGAATTTAAGCTACAACTCTTACAGTCTCTAAAAAACTACTTGATTTTGTGTTTTCAACATGAGACATACAGATTTTTATATCAATTGATCAAGGCACACACCTCATGAGAGCCATTATAAAAGAATTCTGTACTAAAAAACTACACTGTTGACCTCCTTAAATTAAAATTAGAAAAACTCCCAGAAACTTTTGAGGTCCCTTGGCTGAAGGTACTCCCACTAGCACTTACAATTCTCCCTCTCAGGGACACATCCATTTTCTCCCTATGAACTAGTAACAGGAAGCCCCATGTGTTTAAATATTTCACCTCCAGTACTAAAAATGCTTGTCCAAACCATCCTTAAAATACACATATAGTAACTATAACATATTCAAATTCCAGGGAGGGTAGAAGCTGTATAAAATTCAACTGAAGGTATTCCAAGGGTCCTTGGGGTTTGGTTCCTGGCCATGTCCCATCTTTAGAGATTTTTAAGGATTATATTATTAACAGGTAATACATGACCTGAAAATAACCTCAGCTGTGATTTTATAGGTTTTTCCACTAATGTTGATTTAATATAGTAACCGTTTTTCTCTATGCCATGAGTAATAGTTTCATGGAGAAATTGAGCTTAAAAATCCATTTGAAATCATCTGATGACACTAAGCCGCTCTCTTGAGTGCCAAAGATGACCTGAGTAAAGGTTACAATCCGATTTTTCTCCGATCTTCTTTTTCAAAATCGGGGGCTAAATGTGGAAGTTGCAGCATGGTCTTTTTGAATTCCTTCAGATAATTTTCCTTTGAAGATTTTAATAAGATCTTGATCTTAATTAAGCCTGACTTATTTTGATATGATGATCTGCTGGAACATTTCCTTTAGCTTCTGTACTATATCTTTTTTACATGGTTCTTGATCATTATAATAGTTACCTTTCTAGGTAGTAGAAGTGCATCTAAGAGTTCCTTAACTTGCTGTCCATTTTTGATGTAGGTTCCAGCAGAGGTGAGACACCTTTATTTCGAAAGCATCCCAACATCATGTATTATTCCAAAAGTATACCTGTTATCTGTATACATGTTTAATCTCTGGTCTCTGGCTAGTTGACAAGGTCTAGTAAATGCAACAGATTTGGCCATCCGGGTTGATTTTACCTTAATAAGAAAACCACTATATTCTAACAGTAAGCTTAAATTAGTGATAGCATATTTTAGTTAATAATATCCAGTTTCAGGTTTTAGATATAATTGAATAATACTAGGTTATGATTATCAACCAATGTTCTTATTATTCCAGTCGGGGTGGGAGAGTGGCACTGTTTAGATTTTGAAGCAGTGAATAATAATGTGAGAGGGAGAGAATATCAGAATCTTATTGTGTGAGAGAGAGAGAAAGAGCAATAGAGTCTGATAAGCGGTTAATTGGCTGAAAAGTGTTGCATGTTCTTGATCAGAAGTAATGTCTGTACTGCGTAAGAAAGCATCGGGCAAGCAGGGGACTTAGGAGCAGTTCATCAGAAGCATAGCATCAACAAGTTTTGTAGGAACAGTTATTGCCCTAAAACGAGTGAAATAAACCTTTGCAACTAGGCCAACGGGAAGTTATAGTAAATAATGGATGCTTTTATGTTTAGTTGAGTTAAAACCCCAAGGACTTGCCCTGATCTCTAATGCACAAATAGAAAAAATGTCTTTTTATAGTTAGTGACGCCTAGGGAAGGAGGCTGTTGAAAACCTTTTTAATGTTAGAGAGGCCTTTTTGTCTTTGGTCTCCCAGAGTAGAGAGTGTGTTACCAAGCACTTAGTTCATAAAGAAAACATTGGCACCCATTATATGCCATATCCAGTTAAATCTGAAAATCTTCTACTATCATTTTTAGGGATGTAGGATACGATTAAACAGTTTTCACTCTATCAGTAGAGAATATTTTGTTTACATTTTTTCTGACAAGATATGTCATGTTCTAAATAATGGACACTGTTTTGGGAAAATTGTGATTTATCTTTTGAAACTTTATGCTCCTTTGCTAAAGCTGAGAGCAAAAAAAATGTAATCATTTTAAAAGATTCCCTTGTTTTCTGAAAAAAGTAGATCACCCCCTGTTCTCCCATAAATGAATCACAAAAGAAATTGGAATCATTGAAGTCTTGATTTAGGTCTTAGAAAAACTAGAAGGGGTATTTATTTGATGAATCCCTAGAGCCTGATTGTCCAGAAATACTGTGTTTCTTCCAGGAGAAGGCAAAAAGGTGTTGATTTGCCTGTTCTAGAGGCACACTGGAAAAATTAGAGCAAAGATATATTATAGTGAGTAAAGTTTCTTTTGATGACAGGATACTCCTTGTGTTAGCTACTACCAGGAAAAGATGGATAACAAATTTGTTGATGTTCCTGAGATCTTGAACAAAATGATATCCTCAACCATTTGATTTCTTTCCTGATAGAAAGGGAGTGTTACAAGGGTATGAGCAGATCTTTGGATATAAGGCTTTCGACTGTAGGTTTAGATCCCTATTTTGCTTCTTGATTTAAGGGATATTAGGGATATTGGGAAAGTTTTGTTAGCAATTTGGTAGACTCTATCTAAATTTTATTAGATTCTGTTATAACTCTATTCCCTACATCACTGGAAAGTCCAATGCAACCTGACAGTGGCTGTCTCCCAATGCAAACCTGAAAATCTACTCTCTGGCAGGTGGAAACAATGATCTCTCTGGGTCACTTCAAAGTTCTGAGAACAAAAGCAATAAAATCAAGAAAGTACATCCAGTTTTATTGATAACCCACAATAAACTTTGCCCAAATTGGACAGAAGTCCAGGGAGAACTTCAAACTCAACTTACTGTGAGGCTCACTCAAAACATGGGTTTATAGGCTTGTGCCTCTGTTCTATTCTGTAATTCATTTTTTTAAAAAGAATAAAAACACTTTTAGACAGCACAACACAAAACAGTAACACAGAAGACTGTAAAAAGAAATTTTAAAAATGGCCTGATTCTAACAATTAAATCAAACAGATGGGAACCAATAACTAAAACCAGGACAAAACTGAGAATAAATAGCCAAAGAATTCACTGCAAAGAGAGCAGAGTTCAGGTCAGGTGCTGACTTATCACAAGGCACAAGGAGCCTTTGTGAGTACTGCACCTGGCTGAAGGTTGGGTTCCCTGATGACAGGCAATATGGACCATGTCTTGGAACTTCCAGCAAAACTGTGAAAATGAATGAAAACAACCCAAATGATAGCAAACAAAATATATTTATTCAGAGGTTCCAATAGAAAGGAAGTCAGGTGCTATCACTTGCATTTGACAGAGACTCAAAGGCAGGCAGGAAAGTGTGAGAACTTTATGGTGGAAAAAATTTGCCCTAATTGCAGGCTGTTGGCATGGGGAAGCTGTATGATGGCTATTATAGAAGCAGGGATGTGTATGTGGTTGGTTAGAGGTATATATTTTGCTTTCTATGGTTGCTCCTAAGTTGAAAGCAGAGGCAAAAATTAGTGAAGCAAGCTGGCAATTAATGACCAACTACTGGCTGTATTGGATTGACCTCTGTAGAAGTTGTGGTTTGGCTTCTTGGGCTGCTTGCAGTAGAGGTGGGGGGTCTATATCTAAACATGTAGGGTAGGAAAATTAGAATATAAATCTTCTGGCCTTTACCTATTTCTATATTCAGCCTCTCAAGGCCTTCGTGGATTACTAAAATGTGTGTTGTAATTGTTTTGTTGTTGTACAGCAGCAAAGTTCATAATAGATTATGAGAAACAAAGTATACAATGGAATAATTTTTCTCCTGTTCTCTGTACAAAATACTAACTTTCAAAGAAGGTGAAACCCAGTGACATATTTCCCTTATTTTTTGTGGGACTATCCTGTTCCTAATTAGAGTCATTGTCAAGGCAAAAATTAAAGGATTGCATGTTTTCTACAGAAGATGAGAGGACTGGAAAACAAAATCTCCTAAAATATCATGTGAGTTGGGTCTCAGCATTTAGTTTGTACCTTAGGCAAAATAAAATTAAAAAATAAAAACAAGAAGCTGCTGAAAGTAAAAAGAATGAACTATAACAGATTACTTATACAGGGTGCATGAAAAATTGTTATAGCATCAGAGAGAGCAAGTTCCTGAATGGGAAAAAGGTGTAGAGAGAAAAGAAAGATGATAGAGTGGTTATCTTGACATTCAGGAGAGAATGTGATTTCTAATTGTTATCTGTTGGTGGTGCTTAGATGCAATAGGAAATAAAATCCAACTTTTAAACTAGTATATTTAAAATTAAGAAAACCATTCCCTGAGATCTGTCTCCAGAAGAGATTAAAGTGCCCGAAATTTAGAGTGTATTAATTTGAAATGCATTGTATGTGTTAAATGCACCAAGCATCAATTTAGCATGATGACTGTTCTAGTTAAAGGAATAATAACTTGAAACCAGATAGAAGCTCAATTAAACAATAATAAAATTTTTTTACTGTTCTTTGTGTTGATTCAATTTTACTAATTTTAACTGCATTCTAATATTATATCTAATCAAATGTTAAATACATTTCATGAATGTGCGTTTCTTGATACTACAAAAAAAGTACATGAAATGTATAGTTTGTTTAATATTCCATATTTAGTAGTTTTAAAAAATTTCCTTGTATTATTTCATTTTTTAAACTTTTCTCTATAGCAAAATTCCTGTGATCATTTTAAAGAAGGTAAAAATTTTCTGCTCCTATTAATTACTAACACACTCCTCCTGAACACTTTCTGTTTTCTTTAGCTTTCTGTTTAAATGCCATTACATAAAATCCATTTAACTTTATCCCACATAAATACTATCATAATACTTTTAATGTATTTTTATGTTACTGCTCTTAGTTAATTGTGTAATTTAGAGCACTCTGAATGATTTTTAGCAAGGTTTAAATATTGCTCCTCATTGCATGAGGAAAACTGTTTAGCATTTCTAAAAGCAATTTTTGTATGCAAGGTTCCTCAGATTCAAAGAGAAGAAATAGTTTAAATAATGATAACACCATTATTTAAGCTCAGTTACATTGTTTACTATAAAATTTAATTTATTAATTGAAAAATGACTCCTACATTCGATAAAAGCTGTGACCAACATATATTGAGCCAAAGGAAAATGCATTATTTTATATTTCAACATGTAAGTTTTGCTTGATAAGAACTATGGGATAATCCTCAACTCTAGAGGGCAGTATCAAGTATACATTGAAAAGTGGTGGAATATTGGACCACACACAAGGGAGAGTTTCCAGTTTTGCCTTAGTATTGCTGATGGATAGGTATCCTATTCTACTTTTTGAGGAGATTAGGTTTCTGTTTCTATTATCTCTAAGTCATGTTTTAATAGAACCATACCACTGTGAATACATTCACATATAATGTAACCAAAACATGTGATAAATACACTTTTTATTTTAAAGTATGCATTAATAACTAATACAACAAATACTTCAGCAGTAAGGCAAGAAACAGCAAATTTGAAGTACATGTACAAGCTCCATGAAATAGAGATGATCAATTCCCAAGCTTCTCTAAATCCAAACACCAAAGCATGTCATTTTTTGAAAGATGGCTGAACTTATGTTAAAAAACAAAGTATACAAAGTTATTTCATTGCTGTGCTCTATTAATTAGGAAGTATCAACTAGAACATGTATAAAAAGTACTTGTTAATCAATAAGTAAGTTGAGGTAACTATCTAAATGTAAACAAAGCTGATATTTCATGTGGGGTGGGAAAATTAGGATATAGATCTGTTGGACTTTGGGAATGAAAAAGCTCTTTTACAAGTTGGATTTGCACCCAAAGTATTTGGAAATGCTTTCTTGTAAAATAACTGATACAATGATAGCTCATCATGGAGATGGGGGGAGTCAGGGATAGTTGGGTTGCTGAGAACAACAACCTTTGAAATAACACCACATTTCACTGAAGCATTATTCACAATTGTCAAGACATGCAATCAACCTAAGTGTCCATCAATGAATGAATGGATCAAGAAATTGGATCAATATATTTTGTTCTGTATACAAAATAGGATATAGTTCAGCCCTACAAAGGAAATCCTGTTATTTGCAACACTACTGATGAACCTGGAGGGCATTATATTAAGTAAAATAAACACAGATAGACAAATACAGCATGATCTCACATACATGTAAAAAATATAAAAAAGTTGAACTCGGAAGAGTAGAATCGTGGTTAACAGGGGCTTGGGAGGGAGTTGGTTGAGAAGATGTTCAAAGGCCACAAAATTTCATTTAGATAAGAGGAATAAGTTTGAGACAGTTATCTTACAATATAGTGAGCATAATTAATAACAATGTATTGTATTCTTGAAAATTGCTAACAGTAGATTTTAAGAATTCTCACCACAAAATAATAATAAATATATGAGGTAATACATATGGTAATAGCTTGACTTAGGTCCTTCACAATGCACCCATATTTTAAAACATCATATTGTATAAAGTGAATAAATATAACTTTTATTTATAAATTAAAAGGAATAAATGAAAAAAATTATACCGCATGAGGATACCATTAATTTTGCCACTTAATACTAAGTTATTTTGAAGAATTTAGTTTTTTTCTTTTTTTGAAGCTTCACTCTCTACTATGGAAAACAGGAGCTAGAGATACTCTCCACCTCATAGGGCTCATTTAAAAAAATTTATTAATGTTATTATCTCAGTGTTGGCACCCAAGTATTTAGATTCCTGATCCTACTCATATGACATATTTTATAGAATTGTATTTTAATAGATAATGTTAGGGACAGGTGCCGTTTGGCAGCACTAACACAGGAAAAGAGGAAGGGGACAAAAATGAGGAGGCCAATGAGCATTTAGAACCTAACTTGCAACAGCAGAAACTTGAGGTTGGGGCTTTTCTCCAC
>CAUYSK010051428.1:0-19960 GCA_963575035.1 Avahi laniger | reverse complement strand
ATTGCTTATTTTAATCATTTTTAAGTGTATAATTCAGTGGCATTAAGTACATTCACATTGTTGTGCCACCACAACCACTATCCACTTCCAGAAGTTTTTCAGCTTCCAAACTGAAACTCTGTACCCATTAAACAATAATTCCTCATTTCCTCCTTCCCTAGCGCCAGGCAACCACCCTTCTACTTCCTATCTCTGTGAATTTGACTAAGTACCTCATGTAAGTGGAATCATACAGTATTTGTCCTTTTGTGACTGGCTTATTTCACTTAGCGTGTTTTCATGGTTCATCCATGCTGCATCATGTATCAAAATTTCCTTATTATTATTTGCTATTTATTTTATTATTAAACATTTTTTTAAATTTAGAGACAGGATCTCCCTCTGTTGTCCAGGCTGGAGTGCAGTGGCACCATCACAACTCACTGCGGTCTCAAACTCCTGGGCTTAAGAGATCCTTCTGACTCAGCTCCCAAGTAGTTGGGACTACAGGCACGTGCCACCACGCCCAGCTAATTTTTTTTTCATTATTTGTAGAGATGACAGTCTCACCATGTCACCCAACCTGGTCTGGAACTTTGTGTATCTATTCATCAGCCAATGAACAGTGAGTTGCTCCTACCTTTCAGCCGCTGTGAAAAATACTACTACAAACACAGGTGTACAAATTACAGTTTGAGTTCCTGTGTTCACTTCTTTTGGGTGAATATCCAGAAGGGAATCAGGTTTACTTATTCAGTTATGTAAGTTATCTTCACAGACAGTTGGTAGCATATGCTCATCCTCAGACCTTGCACACCATTCTACCAGAGGAGATGAAGCCAGCATGTAAGCATCAGCCTCACACAGCAAAGTATGGCACAGGCATCTGAGTGGAATGGAGAAAGTACCATGAGGAAGCAGAGGGCACAAAGATCCCACTGCCAGACCGTGAGCAACCAGAGGACCGGGACTGTGCTCATTACCCTGGGACCTGGCATTTCACGCTGCACCTGGCAATCAGCAGTGTTTGTAGATTGAATTCCAGATTGAATGAGTAAATAAACGACATCGTAAGAAAGGGAAAAAGGGGGGATTTAGCATGTACACAGGAGCCTGAAGAATTGATAGGAAGATGTAGAGAGCACTGGATAGAGATGTGGAAGGAAGGGAAAACATACTGCCTAAGCAAAGGCGTGGAAGCAGCAAAGCCCAGGGCTATGCAGCAAAGAAGGGGCCCAGCTGGCTAGAGCTGTGATTTAGACAACCCCTCCGAGGGCTGCTTTGGGGAAGAGTGGCTGCAGGCAGGAGAACAGTGAAGGAGGTGGTAGAGACTTCTGGTTGTTCCTCACTCATGCCCTCCTCTTCTTTCATAACATTGAGAGATGATGATGATGATGATGATGGTGATGATGGTGGTGGTGATGTGGTGATGATGACAGTAGGCATTTATTTGGTACATCTCTGTGTTGAACACTGTGCTAAACTCTTTACACAGATCATCTGGGTTCGTCTTCATTAATGAACCTACAAGGCAATCATCATATCTCCATTTTACAAAGCAGGGAACTGAGTGTTCCAGACATTAGGAAGCTTGCCTGAGGCCACACGATAAGTGGTGGAGCCTGAGGGCGCCCAGGCAGTCTGATTGATGGCAGAGCCCAGCACAGCACCAGAACTAACCACCCTGGTTAGTTCTCCAGTCCGTTCCAATCCAGCGCAATCAATGCCAGAGCTATTTTTCCAAGAACTCAACAAACCATCTGAACCTTTCTAGAATTCGGAAAGTTTCACTTTCTGTTTTTTCAACCCATTTCTTTCTTTTTCTTCTTTTCACAAATTGCCCAATTTTTAAAGAAAAAAAAGTATTAGAAAAACTCTTTAAAATAATCGAAATTGAGATCCTTGGAGATCTTTGTCCCAAACACAGCAAAAATCTTATCCAAATGTATCTGGACACAAAAACTAATCAATTTTCCTCCAGACTAAAATTTTAAAAACCCGATTATTTACCTTCTAAATACTTGTTCCAGTTTTGATGCAGAATTTCAAAGCTTGCTGAGTTCTGATTTCATTGTGTACACTTAACAGGCTTCCTAATCTATATTCTGAATTAAAATGGTTTTGAGGATGGATATGGTTAATTAATCACAATAGCTTCCCAAGTCTGAAAAGAAATATTGAGATTCTGGAGTGGTGGGAATTACAAAATTACCTAGACTCACAGTTTGCCAGAAAACCAGATCGGAAAATAAGGGGTAAGATGTCCAGGAAAAAAACCAAAAGGCACCAGCCAGAGCCAGCTGTAGACAATTAGAAAGCGCAGGGCCTCACCCTGTGAACCATCCTGCCAGGCAGGACGTCTCCCCTTCCTGAGTGCTGGAAATCAGCTGTTCAGGAAGAGGACAGGCTTCGGGCAAAGGAGCCCTCCTAGTGGAAAGCACGTTCCCTACCCAAAGAAAGCACTTCTCCAACTCCCAACAACCAGTTCATCAGGAGGGCACCCTCTTCTTCCCCCTCTAAGCCTGACTCCCTGGATGCTCCCTGTAAACCAGGGACAGTCTCAAAGGCTGAATCTCACCAGGTTCTCCTCCAAAGGAGTGGAGGCCCAAGCCATACTTCTGCAAGACGGAAGGAGGGGGAGGACCTCCCACAGCACCGTCATCTGAGATGCTCTTTGACGTGTAGTGTGGTTCCTTCTTCCCCTCTCAGACCTGCTGAATCAGAATCTCTGAGGCTAGGGCTCAGGCATCAGCCTTTTTAACAAGCTCTCCAGGGATTTCCATACACACTCAAGAGTAAAAACCACTAGACCATAAGCAACTTAAAAAGAAGAATGGTGTGTTGTCCACTGCAGTCTTCCTAGCACCTGGCACAGGGTCTACGACCGGTAAAGGATCAGCAATCATTGAATGAATGGATGAATGAATACCAGGGGCTGCTTCACCATCATTTGGGGTGGGGGTAGAGGGTTAGCTCGCAGAGGAAGGGTCTCCTGGAGGGCTCAGGCCTGCCTAGGCCAGGGCAAGGCCTTGGGACTCTTGCTTGGGGTCTGGCATCTCTGGGTTTGTCTCTTTCACCTCCCTTTGTCCTGCACTGGAGCTCAGCCACATCTGCGCAACCCCAGCTCTGGCCCAAAGCCCGGCAAGGCCACCCTGCAGTCAGACACTTCTCTCTCCGACAAACTGCCAGACCAACCAAGCTTGGCTCTCAGGATCAGAATTTGCCAGAGTAGGAACCAGCCTCAGACTTGCAGACAGCCACACCGCCTCTTGCCAGGAGGGTGGTGCTGGGGGCCAGCCCCAAGAGAGGCCACAGGAACTCTTGGCAGTTTAACCCTGATTAAACCACACAAAGCTGCCACCCAGGCTTCCCAGCAGTAACGTCTGCCCTTCCTGGGCTCGCTCTAGTTTGCCAAAGCCTCTGGCCACGCCCTCGCAACCCCTGGCTTCCAGACCAGCAGGCCCTTGCTCCTCCCACAACCCCACCTAAGTCCCCCAGAACAAGAAGTCCTGAACCTTCCAAGCTGATGCAGTTATCAGATGCAGCCCCACAGCCTCACATGCGCAGGGAGCAGCTCACTTTCAACACGCCTTCATTTCTGTTATCTCTATCACCTCATTTCGTTCTTCTGACAGCCTTGCTGGAAATTATTATTACCCTTCCCGACAGTACAGAGAGACAGAGCCAGGGCTCAAGGTTGCACACCTGAGTGGCAGAGCCAGCACCAGGACTGAAGTCAGGGCTGGCACCTTTGCTCAGACCTTGGACAGACCTGGGAGAAGGCAGCAGGCCACATGGTTCTCAACCGAGATTGTGCTTAACACTCACCCGGGATCCCCCAACCCTCCCCAGAGCATTCTGTGGGTTCAGTGTGCCTAGAAATCTGCATTTGAGGAAATACTTCCCACTGGCACGAACAGAGCATTTTAACATACTCCTAGAGACCGCACCCATTTATGTGGTCTACGAAAATGAATAATCTTATTGGTGAGAATTTGAAAGCCCTTAGAAAGGAAAATTGTGCCTGAATCTATCAAACCCTTGGCCTGAGCTGCACTGGGGCCCTCTTCAGAGTGATTAACCTGCTAAAAGGAGATAAATGTGCCCCAAAACCTTTAGCCTACTGCCTGGCAGATTGGTGATACTCAACAAGTGTTGGTTTCTTCTTCCTCCTCTTCAATGCCAGCAACCTCTGGTTGTATATTCTTATATGAATTTTGAGTTTTGCTTCATTTTTGCTTTTAGCTATTTTTTAAAAACACTTTTAGGTGCCACAGGTTTTTTTTTCTGTCTTTTAAATTCCTTGACCTTTTCTTTCTCACGCTGAAAAATGTCTTGGAGCTCAAATTGGAGCAGTCAATTTATTCCCACCTGCATCCCACTTGAATGGTGCTATCGTTGGGGCCCAAGCCAGCTCTGCCACCCCCCCACCAAGGCCATGCAGTGTGTTTATATTCACTGTGTCCCCTGCCTTGAATGCTCCCTAAGGTGGGGAAGGTGGAGAATGGCGCCTCCAAGCCTGTACTGCCCCTCAGGTCTATTCCTACATAAGATGCTCCTCAAGTGAGTGTGACAAGATGATAGCTATGGAAAATGAAGGAAAACGTAAGTTAGCTCTGAAAGTGTCTCCTAAGCTCTCACAGATCTACAGAGATGCTGGTGCATCTGAGATTTTTTTATTTTTTTAGAGATGGAGGTCTCACTCTGTTGCCCAGGCTGCAGTGTAGTAGTACAATCATATCTCACTGCAGCTTCAAACTCCTGGGCTCAAGTGGTCTTCCTGCCTCAGCCTCCCAAGTGGCTAGGACACAGGCATGTGCCACCAGGCCTGGTTATTTTTTTTTTTTTAAATATTTTGTAGAGACAGGACCTCACTATATTGTTCAGGCTGGTCTCGAACTCCTGGCCTTAAGTGATCCTCCCACCTTGGCCTCCCAATGTGCTGGGATTACAGGCACGAACCATTGTGCCTAGCCTTAGGTTTTAATAAAGTGATCTGCCATCAATTTCTTCCTTCAGATGTAGTGCATGTTCACTCCTGAAAAGCTTGTTATTAAGACATTCCTGTCAACATTTCTGTTTTGCTCACTTTCTAGTCTCTTGCAAATCTTCACATACTGGCTTTCTAATTATAAAAATGCATGTTCCTTTAGAAAATTTGGAAATCCCAGAAAAATATAAAATAAAGTATAAAATAGAAAAACATCACTAATGATCCCACCACTTAGAGTCCTATTAACATTCTGCTATCTATAGTTCCATTCTTTATATACACAGAATTTTAAAAAACATATCTGGAACAGCTGGCTCCCTGTGGCCTCCCCAGACAGAAGTCTGGATGCAGCGTTCGGCGGCACGAGGACCTGCCAATGAAGACAGAGGTCCCTAAGGATCAGGGTTGAAGTGCCATGTCTTATGTCAGAAAAAGGGCCACGTCCGCCCCCACCCCCAATGTCCCAGCATGCTCAATTTACGCTCCGGGAGGGCAAGCCCAGGCTTTTGAGCAAAGGTGGCAGCTGATGGCTCAGTCACCAGGCAGCTCTGCCTGTCCCCTGATGTGGAGATTTCAGGCCAATGAGCTTTCCCTGGAATGCAGTTTTGCTTTTTCTTTCCATCTCTTATTTCCTTCTCTCCTTTCTCTTGTTGGGTCTGAGGAGCCAGTCTGTGGTTCTTTGCTGTGGCAGCATTAGCACGTTAACTGACCCAGACTCTTTCCAGGTGGTTCCAGGATGGGCCCTTCACTTTCCCTGCCCTGCAATGGGCATTAATTAGGAGCAAGACTGGTATGTGTGCAGTGGAGAGGAAAGAGATATTCTAGACAAGAGAATTAATAGGAGCAGAACAGGCACCTACGGGATGCTATTGCAGTGGGGAGAAAGGTGGGAGTTAGGATAGCAGTGCTAACCAACATTTATTGAGCACCTCCTGGAAACATGTGGCTCAAAGAAGTTAAACATGTCCAAGATTAGGTAAGCGGGGAAGCCATAGTTTGAACCCAGGATCACAATGGTTTGTTTTCAACTTTCCGAACAGAGAATGGAGTTGGTGCTTTAAGGCTCACGCTGATCTTCCCTTGGAGGGTTTAGCCTGGGGCTGGGTTGATTTTCTAGGAGAAGCCTGACCTAAAGCAGTTCTTGCCTATTAACCTCCATTCCAGACGTGGCCACTGGGCAGGTCCAGTGCTAACCCAGCCAAACCAGAGCAGAGGAGTCAGGGCCAGAGCCAAGTTCTTGCTCCAGTTCTCTCCACAGTGGCTGCTGGCCACTGCAGACCACCCAGGGTGCCTGCACACTGGCCAAGAGATGCAGGGAGGTTTGGGCACAGCCACGTTTACTCCTATTAAAAAGGATTTGTTACACAGCTACTTAAGAAAGCCTGAAAACAAAATCAAACAATCTCCCAAAATGTTTAGATTGAGGGAAAAAGGTTGAAACCTTCACCCAAGCAACAGGCCTGGAGAGAAGGAGCCAGGTTGAGGCTCTAGTTTTTTTTTTCCAAGTTCAGACAGTCAGGAACTCAGCTGTCTTGCCTAACCCTAGAGTTTTTATGATCAAACAACACATGCATCACTCCAAAAACTGTGCCTATAAAATCTTCCAATAGGAATCCCTTTTTTGCCCCTGGAGGCATAGATCCCAAATAGGTCAACCGTAAACCCAGACAGATCCTTGTGGCTACTGAAATGCAGACATGGTCATTCTCACAAACACTTCAGCGTGGTGCTCGCCATGTGCCAGGGTTTCTAGTGCTTTGTATGTGCTAATTCGTTCCATCCTCATATTTCCTCCTAACTTGCCCAAAGTCAGGAAGTGGTGGGATTAGGGTTTGAAACCCAACAGTCCAGAGCTTGTGCTTTTAACCACCGTACTATTCTGCCTTTCTTAAAATATTTGGGGAAGAAGATCAGCATTTTACCTGTTTAGTATGTATTAATAATATCCTCATCATCAAAACCAGGCATCAGGCAGCAATTGTCAGCCCTATGTTCTTTCTTCTCTACTCTGTAGAGCTGCTAAGTACAAAACTCTAGGCTACCTGCTTGTCCTTCCCCACTTCCCTGAGCACCTCCCAGAGGGCTTCACCTTCCAGTTGTCTGTTCTACACATAAGATGCTTCAGGGGAGAGGAGTAGATTATCACCATGAAATACTTGCAAGTCCCCAAATTAAGCCATTAATCCCGGAAGGCTTCATGAGTTATTTAGACAGTGTCATTGCAACTGTTAAAACAGTGGTTCATAAGCTTTACTTTGTCTCCACCAGCTCAACCGTGGCTCTGGCAGAGTGTGAGGGGGAGACTCAGGCAACTTGCTTCTATGTCTGGGTAGACCAGGTAGACACTCCCAAACCTTCTTTGTTCAGGACCCAGTGAACTGGGACCTGCTCTCTCTCTCTCTCCTTTTTTCCCCCAATTAGCAATAATCACATCTCAGATAAATCTCACTGGCTATGGTGCCACTGTGCAAAGCTGCTCCCTGCAAATGTAAGGTACTCATTGTGGTGGGGGAAGAGTTTTACAGGTCTTTTTGGCCTTTAAAGTCACTGCTTTCAAAACCTTTTGACATGCAGAAGTGGTCCCTGGTAGAAGGGAATAAATCTACTTGGAGCAGAGCAGCCTCATCGGACAAAAGGGATTGTATTAGTCAGACAACATCATGGAAGTCAAGGTTATGCTGTGGTAACAAACAATCCCTTCAATCACAATGTCTTAAAACCACAAAGGTTTAGTTCTCTCATGATTCCTTGTCATACTTGCTCCAGAACAAAGGCTGGCTAGCCAGAATATTGCGGGTCACCACAGTAGAGGGACAGAGAGCTCTGGAGGGCCTCACACTGGCAGTTACACACTGTGGCCCAGGAGCGGACGTGTTGTTTCCACTCGTAGCCCATTGGCCACCCCTAATGCATGCCCCTGCCCAGCCACAAGGGCGAAGTCAATGCCATCATGTGTCTGAAAAGCAGAGTCTGAAATATCTGAGGGACCCAGTCTTATGACCTCTATAGGCGTGGGGACCCAGGCCCCCTTTCTGCTTGAAAATCATTAGTACAACCACACTGACTAAGAATAGCATGGACGTGATGAATGGTATCAGAAGCCATCATGGCCAGGTATAACTCCAACCGGCAAGGCTGACTAGAGCCTTGATTGGATTTTCCTGGTTGAACTAAATTAAAATTTGGGAAGACAATATATAATCCTTTAGAAAAATCAAACTGAGCAGATCTAAATATGGATAACAAAAGACCATCGTGATACCGCTAATGATATTGTGATCAGAGAGAGGATCCTGTAATCTGATTTATGTCCAAGGCAGGACAAGCTTATCTTTTGGGATAATTAGACAAAAAACAGATTGCCACAAATAATGCTTGTAAGTATGTAATGAAGGAAAACTTTTTTGAGGATAAAGAATATTCCTCTATTCTTTAAGAAATACCTGAGTGCACAATTGAAAAGTATGTCTCCCTATTGGCTGGAAATTACACATTATGCTGGGTATGATGTCACTTCATGATGTGGGATAAAGGGGTGGGGGGGCATTTAGCTCCCATAGGGAATTTACCAGATGCTAGACATAGGCACTTCAGACCAGTTTAGACAATACTGCTATTGCTGTACTAAGATGGAACAATATAGACTGACATATGTTGGCTAATGTTATGGGCTGAATTGTGTACCCTCCCCGACATTCATATGTTAAAGTCCTAACCCCCAGAATGTGACTGCATTTGGAAATAGGGTCTTTAAAGAGTTAATTAAGGTTAAATGAGGTCACTGGGACAGTCCTAATGCAATATGACTGGCATTGTTAAGGAAGAGATTAGGGCACATTCAGACAGAGAAGGAAGACCATATGAAGACACAGGGAGAAGATGGCCCTATACAAGCCAAGGGGAGAGGCCTCAGAAGACATCAACCCTACTGACACTTTGATCTTGGACTTCTCACCTCTGGTACTTCGAGCAAACAAATTGTTGTTTAACTTGCCCAGTCTGTGGTTCTTTGTTATGGCAGCCCTAGCAAACTATTAATAATACAACCAGTATATCAGACATTTTTCTATTTAAAAAAAAAAGTAATCAAATCTTACAAGTTTTGATACTATTGTCTCAATCAGTAGAAACCCTAAAACCTGTATGCCCACTGTTTCTCTATCTTGCCTCTCCCCAAAATATATTGTCCAATTAGAGAGCTAAAGTCAGCCCGAAAACTGGACAAAACTGAACATGGTCTTTATTTCAGGACTTGGGGTCTTACTGCCTATTCCATAGGGATACTTCACTGCTTGTATTATCTGTTGTAAATTTGTATTAGCAAATTATCCTGAAATGTAGTAGCTTAAAATAATTATATACATTTATTATCTCTCACAGTTTCTGTAGGTCAAGAATCTAGGGGTGGCTTAGCTGGATAGTTGGGCTACAGTTGTTAGAGGTTTCAGTCAAGATGTCAGCTGGGAGATACAGTCATCTGAAGGCTTGACTGAGGCTGGAGGTGGCTTTTTCACATGGTTGGCATGACGGTGCAAGCTATTGACAAAATGTCTGGTTTCTCCCCTGTAGATCTCTCCATAGAGCTGCTTGAGTGTCCTCACAACATGGCAGCTGGCTTCCCCCAGAGTAAAGCAATCCAAGAGGGAACACACTGGAGACCACAGTGTCTTCTATGAGTCATCTTGGAAATTTTGCACCATCGTTTCTGCAGCATCCTATTGGTTACATAGATCAGCCCTAGTTAGCATGGGAGGAGACTACACAAGGGCACAGATACTGGAAAGCAAAATTCACTGGGTGCCATCTTGAAAGTGGCTACTACATTGCTCCATCCCAATTTTGTCAACATTTGAAATTTGACCTTTGTTCCTAACAGGGACCCCAGCATGACAATTTCTATACTGACATCAGATTGCTGGCCCACCTATAGGGACCTTTTCTGACTTAATATTTCATCTGAGTTGTGACAATGCAATACCCATCACTGCTATTTGGGTAGCCTTCTTTTCTGTCCCCCCAACCCCTAGTTTTCAAATTTAATTCTATCTTGGAAACCAGGTTAGATGAGCATTATAATCCCCAGTTTATAGATAAGGAAACAGAGCCATGAAATAGTTAAATTGCTTACTTAGCTCACCATTATGGCCAGCACAGAGCTGATATCAGCACACAGGCCCCATGACCCCAGGAGAAGGTTCCTTTCACAAGGCCACACTGTTTACTTTGTCTAGTGGTAATAAACACTCAATACTTGCTTTTATCTTTTCAGTGAGACTCTGCAAACTAAAAGGGTGCCTTTTTGAAACCGATATTCAAGGTTCAGATAATCTAATCAGAGAAATAGGAAACTGCTTCTATCAAAGCTTACCACTGGGTCATCTTTTCTTCACTTCATGTTATTTCTTAAGTTTTTATTTTCTTCTTAGAATTTCATACGGATTTTTTTCCAGTCCCAGGCTGTGCCTCTACTGACCAGTGGATGAGATTAGAATTAAAAATTAAACTCTTACAAGAAAATCAAAGAAAGAGAAGGTATCACCTTCCTATATTTTGGAATATTTTTTCCCTTTCAGCATTCCACAGCCAAATGGGTCGATCAAGGTCAAACTGGGATTTCTGGCATCCATTGAGTAGAGGGCCATGAATTTTTAACCTCTGTCAAGATCAGGATGCCAATTGGCAGGGGAAGCTTACAACTGCAGACGATCCCATTTAATTTTATTCCTTCATTAGAACAAGCCAAAGATGAGAGAGTTGTGTTTCTTTGGAATTCTGTGTCTGTCAATGTGAGGCCACTCTATTTGGGCAGACTTGGCACAGGTATGGTCTGATAATTTCCTGGGGGCAAAGATATTTTTGCAACTCATGCTGATCCTCGTTCCCCTGGGATTTTGACTCCTAAAGCTCTGGGCATAACTTTGTACCATTTTTAGCCCCATGCTTGATGGAGCATCTGAAATTGGGCACTTTTTCATGCATTAGCTAAATTCAAATTTGGAGAATTCATTCAAGCTGGGGTCATTACAAGGAGAACAAAGAGAATTCAGTAAACTGACAACAGTTCATATACCAGATGCGTCTGTGGTAACTCTGCCCAAACTTGTGCTTTCTCTCTCTCTCTCTCTCTCTCTTTTTTTTTTAAAAAGAGAGGGTTTTGCTCTGTCACCCAGGCTGGAGTGCAATGGTGTGATCATAGCTCAGTGCAGTCTTGAATTCCTGGGCTCAAGTGATCTTCTTGCCTCAGCCTCCCGAAACTTGTGCTTTTGATCAAATGTCAAGTACCTATGCTTTAGCTCTGCCCAGCAAATGACCATGGTCGTGATTTTGTGCTTTGTGCTTTTCTTCCCATCAGACTGGCAGTGAGACTCATTGCAGTGAGACTTTTGTAAATGGATTACCCAAATAATTAGATATGTATGTAGAAGTGTAGGAACCTTGGGTATTGAAATTCTCTAATCACCCAATTCTAGGTGGCCTTCCTCTTTCAGAATAGGCAGCCACTCCAGGTGGGCATTCTAAAGCATTCACTGCCAAGAATTGTTCCCAAACATGAATGCTGTAACAATGCCAGCAAATGTAGAATGTGGCTGGGCACGGTGGCTCATACCTGCAATCCTAACACTTTGGGAGGCCGAGGCAGGAGGATCGCTTGAGGCCAGGAGTTCAAGACCAGCCTGAGCAACATAGTGAGATCCTGCCTCTACAAAAAATTAAAAGAAAAAGAATTAGCCAGGTGATGATGCATGCCTGTAGACCTAGCTACTTGGGAGGCTGTAAAAAACAAACAAAAAAAACAGATGTATTACACTTTCCAAGGGTTTTTGTGTGTGTAACTTTGAGCTTGCCAGTAGCTCTATGAGCTGAATAAAGGCAGATGTGTTTAGCCCCATTTTTAAAGGTGGACACTGAGACCCACAATGATAAAGCAACTTTCCCAAGAAATAAACCAGTTATCAGTGTAACCAGGACTAGAACCCAGGAGTGATGGTTAATTTTATGTGTCAACTCGTTGGGCCACAGGATGCCCATATATTCAGTTAAACCTTTCAGGTGTGTCTGCAAAGATGTTTCTGGATGACAGTGACATTTGGGTGGGTAGACTGAATACAGATTGTCTCCCTAATGCAGGCTGGCCCCATCAAATCGGCTGAAGGCCTGGATAGAACAAAAGGCTGAGCAAGAGGAACCCCATACTCAGGAAGGCTGTCTGACTGCCTTCGGACTGGGATATTACTGTTTTCCTGCCTTAACATGGTCTCTTCCTGGGTCTTGAGCCTGCTGCCATTTGGACTAGAACTACACTATCAGCTGTCCTAGTCTCCAACTTGCCAGCTACAGATCTGGGGACTTGTCAGTCCCCAAAATCACATGAGCCATTTCCTTATAATAAAATCTCTCTCGTGTATGTATTATATATTACATACACACACATTCTTTTTTTTTCTATTGGTTCTGTTTCTCTGGAGAACCCTGACTAATACACCAGGTCTTTTAATTCAGTCAGTGCTCTTTCCCTAACGCTGACACTGTCTCTAGTGCACAGGTACCAGTGTAGAAAACTAGAGGCAGTGCTATTTGAGAACCAACTCTGTCATTTCTCAAGTTGTTCTTCAGCTGGGCAGAAAAATGCCAGGACTGAATTAAGGCACCAGAACAAAATCAGTGGGACATCTCCAGATGAAAGATTCCCTTAAGGTATCCCCTGATGTCGTCTCCCAAAAGATGTCTCTTAGCTCCAAGGCTCCACTGACTGCCTAGTGCCCTTGAAGAAAGTCTCCATGTCCGTCCCTGCCTCATTCTGAACGTCTTCCAGAGAGAAAGGGTGAACTGAGGCAACATTTCTCAGCATTCCAGGCTGAGGCATTAGACTCACATGACCGGCCTTGGTGAGCCTCGTGTATGTCCATCTTGATCAGATTTCTTCCCTGCTCTCTTGAAATGCAATGAAGAGAACCTAAATGCCAGGAAACTCTGTAAGAGTTTGGAAGGTGGAGTACATAAATGGTCCTTCCAGCACTAGCATGGAATTATGGGAATAAGAAAAAGACAGTTTTCAGCTTCTCATCGCCTTTGTATACTGCATGTCATGTAACAACTTCCTAATTGTTCTCCCTCCCTAAAACCGCACAGGACTCCTCTTGGTTCAATTTTCAGTTTGACAAAATGTATTAAGCCCTTGCTATGTGTTAGGCACTGTGCTAGATGCTGGTGTTATAGCACAGAGCAAGACCTCCAGGTCCTTGTCCTCGAGGAGTTTTACAGTCAAGGGTAAAAGACATTCAGCAATTTCATTAAAGGGTAATGATTGTTATGATAGTGGAAATGTCAAGGTGAAGGGCAGGGGAAACATTCCCAGCAGAAGAAATAGCATATGTGAAGGCTCGGGGCTCGGACACAGCATAGAGAATAAGGTGGAGGTTTCATGGCAGGTGGGTGGAAACCTGATGGTGCACACTTGAAATGAGCCTGGTCCCAGTGGAGCTGCGCTGTGACCATGTAACACAGACTCGATTTCAAAGATTAGCACCAAATAAGGTATAATCTGTCTCGTTAACAATTTTATATTGATTATATGTTGAAATGATAATATTTTAGATATCTTGGAATAAATAAAAATGTTAAAATTAATAGTTTTCTTTTTTTAACATGGCTACCAGAAAAGTTCAAATTATATATGTGGTTCACGTTACATTCTATTAGACAGCACTGTTCCAGATCTTGTTATGGAACCTGGGTTTTATCCTGAGAGCACTGGCAAGTTTCTGAAGTGTTTTAAACAAGAAAAGTGACATGGTCGTATTTGCATTTTCAAGACTGTGGTGAGGAGACTGGACAGTAAGAAGACGACAAGACCAGATGCAGGGAGACCAGCCAGGGGCAGTTGTACCGCTTGAGCGAGAATGCTGGGTTAGACGGGGTGATAGCAATGCAGGTGCTTTTAAAAAGGGGAATCACTAATACCAAACGGCTCTCACTGCAGTGAGAAATGATAGGTCGAATTTCCATCTCTGTTATCAAAAATGCTTGAATACTGAAGGAGCTAACAAGGGCCAAAGTTGGAACAATTGAGTCACAAAGTAAGTACAGTGTTACAACTCAGAGAATGACATAAATATCCAAGTCCATGCCGACATAACTAACTGAATAATAAATGGAGAAGCAACAACTCTTTCTTACAGAAGAATTCCAACTAATAAACAATGAGAGAATTAGCATATCATAGTAATAATAGCCTCAGGCAAGATGTAAGGATACTAAAATGAATGGGGAAAAGTTTAAGCAGAAACAGGTTATTTGCATAGTCTTAAAGTATCTCCCTCCAAATTTTTAATAATTGTAATAATTATACAGAGAAAAGTAGTCAGTTTACAGTGGAAAATTTCAGCAGACATCACCTTAGCCAAGTGATTGAGGTTAGCCCCGCCAACAATGCAGATCGACATCACGTGTTCATTGGTACGGTGCACTGAGAAGGGCATTATCATTCTGGGTGACTGTCCCAGTTGATGCATAGTCTCAATCTAATCATGAATAAACATCAGACAAACCCAAATTGAGGGTCATTCTACAAAATAAGTGACAAGTACTATTCAAAAGACAAGACTGAGGAACTACTACAGATTGGAGGAGGTTGCAGAGACTTGACAGCTAAATGCAATTTGAGAGCCTGGGTTAGGTCCTGTAATAGAAAAAAGACAGTAGCGAAATCCAAATAAGTTCTGTACTTTAGTTAATAGCATTATTCCAAGGTTAATTTCTTAGTTTTGATAAATGTTCTACAGCTATGTAAGATGTTATCAGAAGCTGGATGAACTCTCTGCACATTTCTCTAAGCCTAAAATTATCTAAAAAGGAATTAACATTAAAAGCGGATAGCTGAATACGAGCAATTTCTTATAGTTCATCTTATGTCAAAACACAAAACAATCAGAATTGGCATGCTGAGGCTACACTAATGGCATTATCATAATGTGCTACAAATATACTTGTTTCTCGGCAACTTTTTCAAGATCAGAGCCTGCAATCACATTCAACTCAAAAATAACTTTCTTAGAATGATTTATTTATAAGCTCCCTAAAGAAAAGTCTCAGATGCCAACTAGGACTGGGAAGAGCACAGCAACCAGGTGACACTGTTCCATTGGCCACGAAATTACAAGGGACTGCACATTGGGGCAGGCAGAGAGTACATCAGTCATCTTCCTCCGTACCACTTGTGGGACTTGCAACCACAAGGAACTCCAGGTGAATTAGGATGGTCCAGGTTCCCAACATGGAAGCTACACCAGAGCTGCAGAATGGCGAGGCCTCTCTCCAGCAGCTGTGTCATATTTAGGTGGTATAAAGTTTCCAAGAAAATAAGTAGCAATAGGTGCACAGAGGACTTGAGACACTTCTTCTACAACTGGTGCCAAGTGAGCACACTACTGTTTACCATGGTGTTCGACAGTGGGCCAGACACTAGGTCAATGGTTAAGTTGGGCATTGTGGAAGATGCTCCCATGATCACAGGGGATTTCAGTGCAAACTAAAATAGTAATCTACAAAGTTATACTCCATACACCAAGTAGCATTGACAGCCCCTCGTTCTTTCTACTGATGAGTGACTGACAAGTGTTTTTCTTCAGAGGTGGATTGTGTTTCATGCAGCTTAAGTACCAATGTTTATTGTATTTAAGGTATCACTTAATGGTCTGAGTTAATTTAACCTCTAGAGGTGAGCAATTTACTCTTTATTTAGTAAGTCGGCATTCTTTCCATTTGCCACAGCAGTTTCATTGCTTCTAATTATTCACTGTGGTGTTCCCTTTAACTTAAATGCTACTTAATATGATTCTGCTGAGAGCCAGAGTTATATTTCAACCCCAAATCATCAAAATGTACAAGAATGTTTAAAAATTAAAATGTGGTTTCTTAAAACTGGCTGGCTCACACATTACCTCACCAAATATATAGATATCTGGCCTCACATTATAGACTCTCTAAATTGATTCATTTTAAAGACATACTCCCACAGTTCAAAATCTGAATGAGACTCTTACAGAAATTCAGATATTAAGTCCTTGGGTAGTATAAGTGATCAAGGTCAAGGTGAGAATGAGAATGGTTTTTAACAAACACAATGAACCAATTATATATACCAAAGGAAATTCTTTATTGTAAACAAGATATAAAGTACAACAAAAGAAGTATTGTGCAAATTGTCAGTCACAAGATCTTTTTTTTTTTATTAAGAGAAAACTCTTTTTTGTTTTCCAAGGGTCCAAGTTTTGATGTCAGAAATCTACACTCAATATACAGAAAAATGCTAAATGGGAAGAGATAGTGACACTTTTCACTATATATTTTGAACAATTTACTTTTGTTTTACCATTGTGTATATCATCCACTATATAACAGAATATAAGAGAAATACTGTTAACAAAAGTGAATGTTCTAATAATAATTTTTCTACCCACCTATGTCCAAATGCCCCCAAACTCCTATAAATTAACAGGACCACATTTGTCCATCTTTGAATAATGGTCACTAACTTTCTAATTTAATAAAGCACACATTATATCCTCATAACATAAGGATACTTTACTGATGACATAAGCCATCTTTTTCAAGGAGTTACCTAAAATTCTTGATATCCCTTCTTTACGATATATATTTTCATCCTCAGATTTTTTTTCCTAAACAAAGTGCAGTGTATCTTAGAGTCTACAGAAAACACATTTGTATACAATTTTCAAATCTACACAAGAAACTGCAGGCAAACTAAAGTCCAAAGCATAATAAAATGCCTAGATATAGTCACTTCTTAAACTTACAAAACAAAAATGCAAAAAAGAAATTGTAGCTATACTTCGAAGCAATTAAATTAAGGAGGATTCCAATTTTTTGGGCCCTCTTAGCAATATACAGCCTTTCAATTCCAAATATTAATAGTGTAAAAATGATAATTCTAGTTATATTTAATAACTACACCCACAAAGTTGACTGAAGAGACTAGGAATAGTAAACAAGATAACTCTAGAAAAAGATGACAATATTTGTAATAACATAAACTGATTTTACATCTCCATCTCTGTACCGTAATGTTTATTTCCAGTCTCTATGTTCTTGAAACCAGTGCTTTAGAAGAATCACATTGAAAAGTTGGTCTCAAGTATAAACAGCAAAAGTAAAGTAACAAATGTGCACACAAATTCAAAATCTGTGTTACCTGTGTCAACCTCATCTGAAACCTTCAAAAATATTCAAAGGAATAAAAGCTTTCTCATCTCTCTTATGTGATAAGAAATGAAACCTGCCATTCTGTGACCTGCCTGTGGCCAAAGCCCTTCTTGTCATCTAAGCCAGGCTGGGCCTTCACACCAGGCTGCGGGGCTTCTGCTCTAAGCCCGCACCGGAGGGCCACAGACGTGCAGTGGAAGCATTTTTGCATGACCACTGGCTCCCAGCTGTGACCAAAGTGAGTTCTGATTCTTCTCTTTCCGAGCTGTCACTGTGTGGGAGCAGGAGTCGGAGGTAGAGCAATGTCGTTTAACTTGCTCACTTCCATTTGCCAGTTTGGTAGCTTCTTGGCTGACAGATGGCGCCGGGCATGCTTGGTCAAATGGTCACTCCTCATGAACCGCCGGTCACACATGGGACAGGCAAATTTCTTCTCACCTGTGTGGGTTCGCCGGTGTCTGGACAGTTCATCAGAACGGGCAAACCTCCTTTCACAACCTTTCCAGCTACAGCTGAAAGGCTTTTCTCCTGAAAGGAAGAAATCCAGATCATTGTTATACATTTACCAAATTGCTGAATGTGATATGTTCAATTACATCTAAAGATATATGAGATACATTTTAAAATAAAAATTAATAAATTAATAAACTGTCAAATGAGTATTATACATGTATTGTTCCAACTTGTTACTCTATCACATTTATAAAAATCTTCCCCTTATAGAAGCCAGACAGGCATGGTGGCTCATGCCTATAGTCCCAGCTACTCAGGAGGCTGAGGTGGGAGGATGGCTTGAACCCAGGAGTTCGACATCAGCCTGGGCGACACAGCAAGACCCTGTCTCTTAAAAAAAAAAAAAAAGCCAAAAGTGAAAAGATTTTATGATCTCAACAACTGTGTTTCAAAGGCTTTAAAGATACTCTATGAAAGTACTTAGATAGCTACAGAATCATTTGATTAAAACATAAGCACCTTCACACAAGTCTTTTAGAGGACCTTGCACTGGTAAGTATCACCCACAGAACTAGGGTTTGTATCTATGATTGCAGCCCAAGACTCTTCATTTAAACACTCTTCACTTGCACATTTAAACATTAAAGACACAAATATGAAATGGTTGGTACCTGTATGCGTTCTGGTGTGGGCCTTCAGATGGGAACTTTTAAAGTATGTCTTGCCACATCCTGGGTGGCTACAGATGTGACTTCTTATCCTTGATGAGTCAATCTGAGGAGTGACTTTTGCTGCTGAAGGGGAAAACCCAGGAGCAGGGGCAATGGGAGAGAGTCTGGTGCCATTTGGGCTCACCACTGGAGGCTTTGGGCTCTGCACAACGGGCTGGGGCACGACAAACATGACGGCACCTTTGGGTACTTGAGTGCCCATGAACACGACAGGCGGGCAGACAGCTGGTGGCTGGCTGGGTGGAGTGCTGGGAACGACTGTTGTCACAACAGGGTTGTTTGCAGGAAGGGGAACCATCTGGCAGATGACCGGCATAGGTGGCACTCCCCCTGGGGATACTGCAGGTGGAGAGACCAACACTGACTTCTGTTGTGGGGACGAGGGGGCTGGCTGAGACCTACAGATGACTGTCTCTGAGGAAGGCACGGAAAAGTCATAAAGTGCAGCACTTGTTTTCTCGTCAACATCCGCCACTGTGTTTCTCTCACATTTGGATCTGTTTGGTGACACAGCGGCACATGGTATGTTTTTTCTTGGAGCCTCAACATTTAAGTAGGTTCTTCTTCTGAAAGAATTGTCCTGATAGTTGAGGATACTGGCTGCCTTCACTGGGCAGGACTGATGGTTACACAGCTGGGCATCAGCTGTATGACGAATCACACTTGTTGCCTGAGCCTTGGGGAGTTTAGGGTCAGATACTGGGCTCTTTTCTTCCTCTTTGAAAGGTGCAGCAATGTGAGGCTTGGCAGTATCTGAAAGTGCTTTGAAATGTCCAGTAGATGGCGCTGGTGCCATCAGATTCGACATTTGAGAGGGTTCAAAGTCAGAGGGGCTGTAAGGTGGCGTCAAACACTATCAGAGAAGGGAAACAAACATACAAGCAGCAGCATGAGAAATTTAGAGTTCATTATGTAACTTATACGAAATTCAGTTAATATCCATCCATCTTAAAAAATAATAATACTTACAAATGCCGGGATTGTATGAAAATCAGGCGTCCCTGGAAGCAGATTCTCTTCCTCTGACATGTCAGATACCGGGGTAACAGGTCTGTTTTCAATGTATTTCCTAAAATCAGACTTCCAACTGCAGCTCATTGACATAAGTGCTTCAACAGCTTCAAAATCACTTTTCTCTGCAGTGTTGTTCCAGGAATACATACTCTCTTTTGACCTTTCGGAAATCATTTCCATTCTTTCCTCCTATAAAACCAAAGATTAAAGCTTATAAACATATTTGTTTGTCATCCAAATGACACACAGAGGAATGTACAAATATATATTTTTTTCTTTTTGTCTACAACTTGCACAACTTCCAAGTTCAAATTTGAAATAATTTTTTCTGGCCCCTACTCTGATACTTAGAAAGCTCAGCTACACTGGTCAGGTAGGTGACCCAGACTTAGTGTTAGTGGTAATAAAATCGTCCTCATTCTTCAGCTCATACTTAGCTTGAACATTTGATATCCTTGCAAGCTAGAGAGGAACACCTTATTACCATTAAGGGGACCAAGAGCAGAGGTATTGGCCGGGCACGGTGGCTCACACCTGTAATCCTAGCACTCTGGGAGGCCGAGGCGGG